>OY744519.1:7015930-7060930 GCA_963556195.1 Sepiola atlantica
CAAGAGTCTTCATCAGCACAAAGAATTGCTTACTGTCTGAGGCGCCCCTACCGGGGAATGCCGACGGGGCTGCCCAGGCAATTTTTAAACAGCCAGAATGCTCAAATTCTCGAGCATTGGTTCTTTCCCACTTTCCCGACCTTGTGTCACATCTTACCTTGTGGGAGGAAGATAAATAGAAGGAAAAGGGTATTAAGTTATTAGATCTACACAGACTTGGCCTTTTGGCTAAGATCAAAGTGTAGTATCTGTTCCGATGGATACTGCACCCCATAAACTGGTATTGTCTTGGCCTTCGGGGTTTGATTTACGCCGGTCTATGGGTCGGTCCTGTGCAGTTCTAGGAGGTCCACCCTCCTATGCTTTGCCTCCCCTCTTTGGAGAGGAGTAAGTTTATTGCTTACTGACTGAGGCGCCCCTACCGGGGAGTGCCGACGGGGCTGCCCAGGCAATTTTTAATGGCCAGAGTGCTCACTTTCTCGGGCAATGGCTTTTCAAACCCCACTTTCCCGACCCGACCTTTGGTCACATCTTACTTGTGGGAGTAAGATAAAAACTGGCATTGTGCCTAACTCCTGGAGAGGTGTAAATCAATACACAGAGGGGAATCATTTAAAGTCCCCAGAGAAAGAAAGATATCACCTCATAATCTCCAGAGTGTCCCTAGATAAAGAGAATATGCCATAAGATAAATCCTTCGTAGGTTGGCGATAGATAGTTTTAAAAAGCCAAAAAATGGTCCCTGGGTGTAGTCCAAGTGATATCAATATATATTCCAGCAATTCTTGTCTCCATGGAGGATCGCAGGAACTTAACAAAAAGGTGCGTTAAACTACTGGCCCAATTTTAATAAAAATCTTCGGTATATGAATTACTGAAATAACACTTTTGTTTAAATAAATGTTTAGTGTGAAATATATATATATATATATATATATATATATATATATATATATATATATCCATCGCGTCACGCAAAAGTTAGCTACTAAAAATCTACCGGACGAATCTATTTCAGGTATTAGGAGAATTGAGAAAGCAAATAGCAAGTCATAAAATAAATTTCCGTAATGAGACGTTTTCTTTTATTTTTCTTTCCGTTTTTTTTTATACCGATTTATACGTTTTTACTTTCCTTTGTTCTATTTACTGCTTTCCAGTGTGTTTGATTTCTTTATTATTTCTTTTTTTTTTAACTTTACCAATTCAGACGTCATTTTATATGATAAGGGGTATTACTGCAAACACTGGCGAAGCATGGTTTTTGCTTCATTTTTGACGGAGGGTGTACACTCCTTAATTTATAACTTCTGAAAATTTTAAAAAAATATGATAATGTCTTAATTTTTTGTCAACTGAACAGACGTCGGTTTGTATGTAAGGTGAACGCAAACTCGTGGAAAAATTTATGTTCGGAACACGCCTCCCATTGACTAGAGAACATAGGTTAGAATCAAATTAACCTTACAGCACAGCGTTAGTTACTTATATTTCATATACCGTTCTCCTTCGACCCAAGACTGTACTCTACTTGACTCTGTCTTTGAAAGCATAGATACAGCACTCTCACTTGACGCAAGTGCCCAAATACATGTATTTGTGGATTTTAATGTACATCAGTAGGAGTGGTTTGGATTCTCCAGCTATACAGACGCAGCTGGTACCTCCACGTATAGTTTCTGCATAGTGCACCCCCTCCATTGCTCAAAACGACCAGATACTACAAGTGGACATTCCGAATCAATCAGAGATCACATCAGAGACGTCCAATGGAGCGAAACTTGTTATCTCCCTGCTGATCAGTGCGTAAATGAGGAACCGAATGGGTCAAAGCAGGGATTGAAACACATGTCTCCATGCGAAAATTCTATAGAAAGACCTACTCTCCACAATGGTTCACTTCGAACTGTGCCGCTGCTATTGCTCACGGGCAGCAAGCATTCTGACAATTCAACCGCTACAAGTCAACTACAAATAGACAGAAACTTATAGCGTCTGTAAATCATTGTAAGACTGTTATAGATGAAGCAAAGAGAAGGTATACAGAGATTACCAGAAAACGCATTGAGTCACAAAAACTAGTTACTCGCGATTTCTGGAAAAATCTTCAATAGTGTGGTGAACAATGGGAAATCAACTATTCCTCCGCTATCTAACCACAATGATGTCGTTTGCACGGCAACTGATAAAGCTGAACGACTTGCCCATCGTTTCCTTTTAAACTCCACTTTGGACTCCGCGAACAACTCCATCCCAAATTTCCCATTGCGGACTGAAGCCACACTTGATGACCTGACCATCACACGATCTCATTTCCGGAACATCATAAAAAACCATTACACTTCAAAGCATCTTATACGAGTCATCTTATACGAGTCATCTTATACGAGTCATCTTATACGAGTCATCTTATACGAGTCATCTTCGCTAAAATCTGTGAATGCTTAATCAGTCTAGTGATTATTTGACACTTCTTTAATGCTAAACTTCTTTCTGACCGTCAGTATTGATTTAGGCAAGCACGGTTTACGGAGGATATACTAACGGTCATCTCTGAATGCATATATCATACACTGGATAAGGTAAGTAGATCTAGGGCGATAGCGCTTGATATATCCAAGGCCTTTGACAAAGTCTGGCATAAAGGTCTTCTCATAACAATTGATTCATATGATATTTCTGGACGAATATTTAATATAATTAGATCCTTCCTATCCAAAACAAAGATCCAGGTTGTCCTCGGTAGCTGTTCATTCAAACAATATGACATAAATGCAGGTGTACTCCGGAGATCTATCCTTGGACCTTTATTGTCTCCGATTTTCATAAACGACCTCCCTGATGACATTGTGTCTGAGATGGGTATATTTGCTGACGACACCACGCTCTACTCTCATCATGTGGGTAAAACGGATGCGCTCCCTGTTTCTCCAACTATACCAACATGCAGAAATTTAAAGCTAATGTGAACAAGCATCTTGCTGCAAAGTTTCCAATTTAGGATAACCCCCTAAACTTTCACCTTAATTCTTAGTAGCTCCTTACGTCTACAGTCGCAACTTGCCTTATTTGGGGTGAACTAAAAGTTTTAAGAAATATACATTTAAACACAAAACTATACTATTACTTCTATTACTCTTATGGTACCTTGCAGACGACATAGCCTCTTTCGCTCAATATAAATACTGGGAGTACATGCCTCTCGCTGTTGTAACAACTCCAACCCGATCAGTCTCTTCTTAACTTCGGTAGAGTGTGGACGTCGGGATGGGGTAAGGTAATACCAGTCGAGGATTCGTTCTCGACAATCAGTCCGACAGGAACTGGGCCATTTCGGTGGCCTTTTATCTGCCGGGCTGAGGTATA
This sequence comes from Sepiola atlantica, assembly GCA_963556195.1. NCBI lineage: Eukaryota > Metazoa > Mollusca > Cephalopoda > Sepiida > Sepiolidae > Sepiola > Sepiola atlantica. The sequence goes on from OY744519.1 coordinate 7,019,297, forward strand.
CTGTCCTGGGTTTTCCTAGGAGGTGCACCCTCCCAGGCCTTGCTGCCTGAGGCGTACTGACCGGGGAATGCCGACCGGGTTGCCCAGGCTATTTTTGCTAGTCCAGAGTGCTCCTTCTTTAGGGGGCGCTGGCTTGACTCTTCCTCCACTTTCCGACCCTGTGTCACACATTCCTGCGGTGGGAAGCAATAAGATACCTGTAACCATCCCAGTCTAATACTGTCAGTCAAAACAGACGTACAACCACCATTATGATCTGCTGTTCTAAACTCCGAGTTCCTGTTTTCTTTTCCGGACCTTATACAAGGCCACAACAATTACTAATGGAGATTTAGTATCTGTCTGTCTGTAGCAGAAACTATACTATTACTAACTTTTAATGCTCAATTCACCAGACTATACTATTTCAGACTAATGTATTATCTTTTAATGCTCAACTCAAACGATGAGTAGTGCAGTATCTATTTTGTTGTCACGAGACGATCCCCCCGGGCATTACCTCCACTTGTTTTTTTGGTTGTAGTGTAGTAACTGTTCTGTTATCATGAGACCATCCTTCCAGACATTATCTCAACCTTTTGGGAGAGGGGGTTGTGTAATATCTGTTCTGCTGTTATTAGACCATTATCACAAGCGTTATCTCTTCCTTTCTGGGCGGGGGGGGGGGCGCAATATAGTATATGTTTGTACATCATATTTACTAGCGAAAATATGCGAACATAAGCTTCTAGTTAAAATAAATAATGTATTATTTTTTCGTGTTTGTAACATGTTTTTTTTTTCTCAGGATATTTTAGTTGTGACATGTTCTTTTTTTCTGAGTTTGGTATATTCTTCTTTAAACTAAAAGTAGCCATTTTGGAGTCATAAAAATGTCTGTGCTTCTCCTCCCCCCTCTTCAACGCCCCGTTCAACCTTATCAGCATGATTGTTTTTCTTTTTTGTTCCAGGCCGCACGAAGCGCACTTACAACCTCGGAGATGTGTGCAGACGGCGTTTAGCCACATCCGCCAAGAACGTGCTGCCGCTACAAATTCAACGTCAGCAATTCGTTATTTTTACAATTATTTTTCGCGTCTGAGTTGGCATCGTCTGGTCTCAACTATTAGATGTTTTATGTAAATGTGTAGCAACAGAGACAAAAGCGAACAGTTACCAGCTTCAAAGCGTAGTTGATGCTTCGCGTGTAGGACAACCGTTTTCCAGAAAGAAAAGAACTCGTGTTCATAATGGCAGAGTTAGAACTTTTCTATGTGTGAGAAACTAATTTGCATATATATATATAGCCCCAACAAACATTTAAAAAGACGGATGAAAAGCAGACGGTGAGTCGAATTGTGGACAGCTGAAAGAAAGCGTTGGCGTTGGAAATTTGCCGGTGTTATTACGGTGTTATTTAAAGAGGAGTTCCTTCTGCAGTTTGGACCGGCATTATAACCTCATTACGGCTACAGGATATTTACATGCATACTTTTTTCTTACATATGAACCCACAATTTTCCCTCAAGTATTTGATTGTGATATAAAAAAATTAGACATTGTTCCGGTTTTTTTTTTTTTTTTTTAACTGCATTTGGGACCGATTATTTGCTTGTTGGCTTGGTGGCAGAAATAATGCACGAGCTATTTTTCTAAGACATTTTCTAGGACTTTCTTTTTTTTATCGTTGTTCTTTCTTGTTTTTTAATTATAACTTTTATTTTTATTTTTTTCCTCTTCTCTTCTTAAGTGACCTCAACTATTGCAACGCCACATTGTGTATTGTCAGCAGTTGAAACCCTTATTCCAGACATTTTATTTACCTGATGATCTGCCAGGCAAGTACCTGCTTGGTAGTGAAACACGTGTAGGAAAAAACATTTAATTTGAATAAATAATATTTGTAAGAAAAAATATTTTTAATGGTGATCATTGGTGTCCTGAAAGGAATGCTTTGGTAAGCCTTCATAAAATCACACACACACACACACACACACACATATATATATATATATATATATATATATATATATATATATATATATATATATATATATATATATATATATAAAATTTTTAATATCCACATACATATATTTTTCATCTTAACCAAGTTTATTTGCGTGGTTAGATGTACCACCGGTCGTAGGATTTGACCCTGAACTAAAGTTACGTTTAACTTATATCCGACGCATTTAGCCACACGGCCGCTGAGACAGCCATATGACGAAAGGAAAATATCCCAATTAGTCATTTAACGAACATAGTAAATCCCCAGAGAGTGTTCGTTCTACCTAAGTTAGAAACTTTTCATATTTCCCTTACAGAGTGCTCTCCCTTGAAAGGGCATTAAATAATTTTATGCGAATATGAATATTGGTGCGGCGAACACTAGCAAAGCATAATTTCGGGCATATTTGACGAAGGGCGTACATTCGTGTATATATAAGCATGTTAAAATGTTATTTTGTGGACCCTCATCAGAGAAGAATATGCCCAATGATCAGTTGGTATTTATTTGCTCCCTACTATCGGAAGGTGGGGAAAACCAGCTCCCCTCGAGATGGCACTCTGATCGGGTACAAAATTAGGTGATTTTTAGGCATAGGTATTCATAGATTTCCAGTCGTGACGGAAGTAGTTGTGACTACGAACGGAGAAAGCCGAATAAATTTCCGACTTTTACCGAAATATACAACTAAAAAAGGCGCTGTTACTTTTTTGTCAGACGACTTTTTTCAGTCAATTAGAACCGAACTAAACCGACTTTTTTCAGTCAATTAGAACCAAACTAAACCGACTTTTTTTTCGAACTAAGACATAAGCTAGTGTTAGTTTAGGGTTATGTTAGTGTTATGTTAGTGTTATGTTAGTGTTATGTTAGGGTTATGTTAGTGTTATGTTAGGGTTATGTTAGTGTTATGTTAGGGTTATGTTAGTGTTATGTTAGTGTTATGTTAGGGTTATGTTAGGGTTATGTTAGGGTTATGTTAGTGTTATGTTAGTGTTATGTTAGGGTTATGTTAGTGTTATGTTAGTGTTATGTTAGTGTTATGTTAGTGTTATGTTAGTGTTATGTTAGGGTTATGTTAGGGTTATGTTAGTGTTATGTTAGTGTTATGTTAGGGTTATGTTAGTGTTATGTTAGGGTTATGTTAGTGTTATGTTAGGGTTATGTTAGTGTTATGTTAGGGTTATGTTAGGGTTATGTTAGGGTTATGTTAGTGTTATGTTAGTGTTATGTTAGTGCTATGTTAAGACTAGGGTAAAAAAAAACCAGCTCGATTCGTATTGTGCAGAAGTACAGAAACAACATTATAGAATACACTTAAATACAAGATAAAATCAACAATTTATTTCGTTAAATAACTTCTTCGCAAAAAAAAAAATGCTAATGAGACATTTAGTTTTTTTCGGTGAAGTTCGTTAACGTTCCCCAGTTTCTAGGAAATTTTCGGTGAAACTCGAATTGATGTGTAAGAACTAATTTTTTCTTGGATACCTCTACCTAAAAAGTACTCAAAATTAGCCGAGAACGGACCTGTCGGCATTCTCGGGTATGAGCGCCGCAAACGATCGGCAACAAACCACCACCCTCCCGAAGAAGGAAGAGGTAATGCCTGGAAGGATGTACCTCTTACGACCCAGCCGAACCATATCTCATTCCGACAAAGAAGAGTTTGCTGGTTCAAGTCAGCTCCTAGGTTGCCAGAATGAGGACAAGGTGAACCTCAGCTGGTATGAAAACAACTAACGAAAGCGATTAAGCTTTACTTTAAAGATGTGGCTCAAGGCAGGAAGACGGAGATAACCATATCCCCCACTCTGGTTACATAGAAATTAATCGTTGGAAGCAGCAGCAGCAGCGAATGCTGACTCTCGGTTGGACAAAAGTTCAAGTCAGCAGTTTCTCTCAGCCAACCAGAGAAACGAGGATATTCACAGCCGAAAATTCGCACATTCTATAAAAACCCAAACACCTTTTTTCCCCTTTTTTCCGGTATTTTTATTCCACAGCTAACGCACGTGCATGCATCTCAATTCAGCCTCGGCCCTTTTAGCCGAAAAACCCTCGGCAAGTAGCACACACTCAGTGACAGCATATACACACTGATAAGTGAACTCATTGACATAGTTCATGCATACACTCTCTCATTGACATGCACCCCTACAATGCTTATTCCATTTATACACAGGAAAACTCACGCAGTGTCAGCCGAAACAAACATGGCTGGTCAATTTCTCCCGATAGACAAAACAACTCGCCTTTCACCTAGAACGTTCTTGGACCATTCGAAATATCATTTATTGCCAGCACTTTATATTTTATCGTATTAACAAGTTGTAAATAAAAATAAATTATTTAGTGTGGATAAACTTTGTCATTTTTTCTTTTTATATTGCCTGAGAGTGTGACTCGGCTAACCTCATTCCGGCATAGAAGGATCTGATGATCCAAGTCGTCAACTAGGTTGGCAGAATGATGTCAAATGTAACCCCGGCTAGTATAAAACTAGGGCCGAAGCAGTTATATTATAAAAAAAACTAATAGACAAAGTCAAGATAGTGTTATTTATATACATAGAGGCCGGTGATGAACGTAAGCGAACACAACGTTTAAAGTTAATTGGCAAAAGGCACTGTTGTTAAAATGTATGAAAGAAAGAAAAGAAGGAAAAAAGAAAGAAAACAGAAAGAAAGAGAGAAAAGACATAACAGTGTTTTGTTTCTTCGGAGAGGTCATTGCTCTAAAAAGAATCTTAAAAAACCTACACATCAATGACGTCATAGAGGAAGTGTGGTTGTGGGTGGGCGTGGGGTCTTACAGTTACCGCTTGAAGAGGTCTGTTTCATTGCGATAACAGCGCTGCGGCACAGCTGGAGCAAATGTGTTGCCCACAAGGGAGGGGAGAGGGTCTTTTAAAAATTAAAAACAACAAAAATTGTATATTTTGTTTAAGAATTTTTTTTAGATGAGGATCGCTAATTAATATCATTTGGATTATTCCGACTACTATTCTAATCTTGTTTGTTATTTCCACAACGTTTCAGCCGATGTAACGTCCGACCATCTTCAGGTGCATTTTTTCGAACTTGGGGATCTTTCTGTTGAACTCTGGAACCTATACGGAATTTCAAACTGAAGCATTTATTTTAAAATAGCAACCAAGACGAAAATAGTAGTCCGAATACCCACTGCAAGGAACTTTCATTTCTTCATCTGTGAACCTAATATCAAATGAAACGTCCATGAACAGAGTTTATTTCCCAAAACTTACCATCCGTGGAACACAATAAGGTGCAGCTGCTTCCCAACTGACTACAACATTGTCGTTTTCAGGTCAAATATCAACAAATACCTGTAGAGGCGCCCTTTTAAGCAATCAAACTCTGATCATTCCACTCACCATTCCTAACCCTCTCATAGTATTGTTCATCGCCCAATTAACAATTTCATTAACCTTTATACCCGAGTGGCTTTTGATCTTGAAAAGTGATGACTCATGAGTATATATATATATATATATATATATATATATATATATATATATATATATATATATATATGCAAAGTAAAAATGGAATTGAAGATAAGCGAATCAACAAACTAATAAAAATATAAACTCAAACACATAAAAGCTCTACCAGGATATTTCAGTTGCTAGAAAGCAACCATCCTCGGTTGGAAGTATGAACTTTAATGAACAGAAATTCAAATTGTACAAGACGCGTCGGGGGAAAAACGTAAACAAACAAGTCAGGAACAGTAAAAAGAAAGAAAGAAAGAAAAGATGTGTATCAGCATTTGACGTAACTGTCAAAACGAGGCAAAGACGTAGAAGGTTTAAATACAAGGAAGGAATGAAAGAAGGAGGTATAAACGTGAACATGGTAGGCATGAAAAAACAAATTGAGGCGTGCGTAGAAAACAATGGGGAGGAGAGGAGGAGGGAAAGGTGGAGGAGGAAGTCAAAGGAATGGCTTATTAACCATCGCCGTATCGAACAAAGCAGAGAGGAAGAAAAAATAACAAATTACATAAAAAAAGTGAAAAATATAGCAAAAATAACACTAAGAAGAACAAAAAAATACGAACAATACAAATGGAAACTAACAAAACACTAATAGTAACCACCCGAATAGAACTGAAAAAGTTAGCAATGAAGAGAAAAGATGTAACTGCATAAATCGTACACTTTGTCTACTACAAAATAAATGCCTAACCAAAAGTATTGTATACCAAGCCACAATATTGGACAAGGAAAGACCAAATAACAAGAAGTACTACGAAGGTATGACCTCCCTAACTTTTAAAAACAAGATATTATAAACACAAAAGCACATTTAAAAACAGAGAACGTCGAATTAAAACAGCACTAGCAAACCACTATTGGGAGCTCAAAGAAAATGGACGCTCACCAATAATTGAATAGAAAATAATACGACAGACCAGTACATGTAGAAATTTAGACGACCTGTGTAGATTATGTCTGAATGAAACATTTGAAATCCTAACCTTTAAAGGACCCGAAATCTATTAAACTGTAGAAGTGAGATAGCAAACAGCTGCCTACAAAGAAATTTACCTTAGGCTAACGATAAATAAATTAATAAACAAATAAGTAAAAAACTAAACTAAACAAAAACCTAACAATTTAAAAATTAAAACCTAAAATAGAAATACAAGGAAACACATGTTAAAATAAATTCACCCATTATATTGATAAAACAAAGAAACAGGATATAGGCCAATCTATAGAAAACAGAACAATAGAACAGGATATAGGAAGTAACATTAACCACACCTTTGTTTGTAAGAAGCCCAACGATTGGCTGAGAGAACAACAAAGAATCTGTTTGGTTAACTAGCTAGCCGTGTATATAAAAACACCCGGCAAAAATAACTCCATGCATTTTAGCCTGAAGATTTCCTTTCCCCGGGGATCAAACGCGTGAGCCTCTGTGTAGCTTAATTGTCATAAATATGTTTTCATAGCTTACTATTATATATATATATATATATATATATATATATATATATATATATATATATATATATATATATAATTCCTATTAAGTAATCCCCTACCCATCCCACCCATAGTTGAGGCGATCATTGCCCAACTTACGATCTCTTTAACCCTTACTTATCCTCGAGTGGCCCCCGGGCCTTGATATAAGGTGACCAGTAGTAAAAAAATAAAAATAAAAAATTTAATCTTCAGGGCTATTTTTTTTTTTTTTTGCAGTGAGATTTTTCCGTTGTTTCATACAGCGCCTCATACTTCCAAATAGATGGACGCATGTTAAGATTTGCCCATCTGAATAGATGCATCCAAATAGATGGACGCATGTTAAGATTTGCCCATCTGAATGGATGCATCCAAATAGATGGACGCATGTTAAGATTTGCCCATCTGAATAGATGCATCCAAATAGATGGACGCATGTTAAGATTTGCCCATCTGAATAGATGCATCCAAATAGATGGACGCATGTTAAGATTTGCCCATCTGAATAGATGCATCCAAATAGATGGACGCATGTTAAGATTTGCCCATCTGAATAGATGCATCCAAATAGATGGACGCATGTTAAGATTTGCCCATCTGAATAAATGCATCCAAATAGATGGACGCATGTTAAGATTTGCCCATCTGAATAGATGCATCCAAATAGATGGACGCATGTTAAGATTTGCCCATCTGAATAGATGCATCGTAAGAACTAGTCTGTTCTTTTTTATCTGAGTGTGTCAACCTGACCTAGCACACCTCACATAAAAAAAGAAAAGAAGGAAGTCCCCCCCCCCCCGCACAAATACGCGAGGCAAATGAAAGAATCAAAGAAACAAAAATGAACCTGACATACAAGGCCGGTTAAACCAGAACCTTCACCTGTACTTTTTGAAATTTTTATTTCTCACAGTCAGACAAAAACAAATACTTGAAAAAATACTTCGGATCAAACATTTCTGACGACTAAAAAAAAGAAAATGATCACGCTAAAACGAGATGTTATAAATAAAGAAGGCAGAAATATTTTTGGTTAATTTTATCTTTAGGGAATGCTAAGAAATGCCACCTGGCACTATTTCTAAAGAACTTGTTATTGAATCAAACCAGTATATTCAAATTAAAAAAAAACAGTTAATTATAACAAGTTGAATCGTACACGCAAACAGCTGAAAAGAAAACCATCTCGTAACGCTAGATTTTTACTATGGCCGATATAAACAATATGAATAAATAGTGCAGAACGAAAGGATGTGTTTAATATCAGACTAGTATAATTTTGTTAGTTGGGAAAAACAAGAAATGAGGGTCAGCTTATGTACTCGAAGGTCAGATCGACCTACAGTGAGAATCGACAGAAACGGATGTGACGTCATATGGCTGAAAGCGAGAATGAGTAAGAGAAGTCGTTAGTTCGCTTGGAAGCTTGAAGAATTGATTATAAACGAAGAGACAAAGGCCCCAGAAATCCGTGACCTTAATATTATTCCCCCCGCCACTGGCAGAGAAGAGGGCAACGCCAACAGCCTAATAAAATGATCTTTCTTTAAATCCGGGATCTATTTTATTTATTTGTTTTGTTGTGCGAAAATATATTCGAAGAGGTAGCCACCAGGGGACGACGACGGACGATCTTAGATGAAATGTCATCAGTCTCGAACAACCGCCGTGGTTGAGCGCTAAGGAAACAAGCTATGGTTTAGTTGTACTGTTACTGATTTGTTCATTTGCATTCGATAACATAGATTTTGTTTGATCGTGACATACAAAACATAATATCTCTCCTTGGAGAGGAGGACATGCAACTTGTGTAAAGATAAGGTAAAAAGAAAATTGAATTTTTCATTAGAAGTCAAGTTACGTGTACAGAAGGTAGTGTCATCGACAGGAAGTCCGCAGTGACGCGTAACTATGAAGAGAGAAAAGTTCTTTATCTTTGGCCTGTGAGCTGATTAGGTTCGGATGTCTTTTTCTAAGCTCTGTCATTGTTCGCTCCCTGTAAAATGTAAACGAATCAACAATCAAAAAGCATGATACCATTGAGCAAATATGTTGTTGACCTTTTATTTTTACTTATCCTGTTACATTATTAGTTTTTGAAGACATTACTCTTTGAAGACATTACTCTTTGAAGACATTACTCTTTGAAGACATTACTCTTTGGCATTGATAATCTTTTTTTTTCTCAACGTGATATATCCTCAGCCACCGTCTTATACTATCTATTTCAGGAAAAAAATAAAAATAAAAATAAAAATAAAAATAAGGTTTTTATTTTTTTGAAGAATCAGACTAAATACTACGGTTGTGAATAAACTTATAGATAGGGCATGACGTGACTAGCCGATTGATAGGATCGGGGCTCTCAGACCTCTCGTCTAACCAAAGTTCTAAGTACCGCCGACAGAGCAAAGCTGCTTCAGAGTCGAGTAGCAGAAACAACTTGCAGACACGGTATATACCAGTCGAGGATCCATTCTCAACTAATAGTCTGACAGAGACTTTCCCAACTTGGTGGCCTTTTATCTGTCGGGTTGTGATATAAGTCCTGTGTAGTCCTAGGAGTTCCACCCTCCCAGAACTTGCCTCTCTTCCTAGGGAAGGAGTTGGTTTATCGCTAACTGCCTGAGGTGGTCGGACCAAAAAATTCCGACGGGGCTGCCCAGGCAATTTTTAAGGGGCCAGAATGCCCCAATTCTTGTGCGCTGGCTTCCCACATTCCGGCCTTGTGCCACATCTTCCTGCAGTGGGAAGTAATTAGATATCGACCCAGCTGTTTTTCTCAACGAAGAAGCCGATGGGCTATATTGAGGGGATCGATGAACTCCCTACACAATGGTACAAGTCATTTATTTGTCTAGTTTAAGAATATTCGGCAACTAATAGAAAATGTATCCACTCTAAAAGTTATCTTACTCGGAATAATTATCCCCTCCAATAAAAACAAACTGACGCAAAATAAAATATAGTCTGCCAATAATATAGTTGAAAAAGAAGAAAGAAACATAGGCTAGTTCAAACCAAATATCGATATGTCAGACGGGTCTGAATCTGGAAATCCGGCAAGATAACTTCATATGTTAGATTGCAATTTACCTGAAAGGCAAAGTTAGAGAGAATATCGATTTAATGTGAATAAACCAGCCACACAAAAGAGGTACTCTCGACCGGGAACAGACTTAACGTGTATAGTCATGCCGGCTAACCTTCTCGATATAAAGGTGCTCTGGGGGCAGGTAACAACGCTCCCTCCAAAGTGAGGAAGTAATGCCTGGGAGGATGGTCGACTCAGATTATGCCAGAATTTCCTTTCTTCCTCCGTGTATCTTTTTGCTGGGAAGAAGGTGTAGTATCTGTTCTAATGCTACAGTTAGGGATATCAAACGAAATTTCCACGAAAATCTTTTCTTACCAAGAACCTCCCATATGTGGATTGCCACAAGATTGCTACCCTGCTGGATACAACATGGTCGTCTTCAAATCCAATGTCAACAAATAATTGTCATAAACCGTCCTCATAAGTAATCAAATGTTGTTCATTGCATTCAGCAGTTTCAATCCTCTCATAATATTCTTCACTATTCACTTGACAATCTATCAATCTTATTAAGCTTTGTCCTCGAGTGACTTTTAGCCTTAATAACGGTCAACTCATTAATAACAAATAAACTACGGTCTATGTCTGGTTTGTTCACCAAGTTCCGGTCATGAATGCTCAACAGTCTTTGTTTTATCACCGTTCAATATGCTGAAAATGTGCACATTTCAATTGCTAACGCACCTGTAAATAACTGACACCCCTCTCTTTGCATTATTTTGATTGTGATGGTCATCTTCAGGTCAGGAATAGTCTGACGATTGTTTTAATAGATATTGTAACAGTCACATGATTGATATCTATTTCCTTTTGTATTCATGTGTAATCATCTGCTTTAGTGATTGGTTTGTGGTTCGGTTGGTTAACACAGACATATCCAAGCTGGCGTAGAAATACATAGACGATTAGCACATCAGTGCACTTGCGCGACTTTCAGCCATTCAAACCAGTTTGGCGCGCATTGATCAGTTCCAGTCGAGACGTCAATGTAGGCAAACGTGACATTTCCTCTCACCTCTTGTCACCATTGACCGAAAGGCGGGAATAGACTAGAGACCAAATTGGATTCGATTACATTTCTACTCTAATATGTGCCTGCCGAACCAGCTTGCCATACATTCTTGCATTTTCATGTTTCTGTTCTATTCAACGAATTTGTTAAATAAAGTTGATTTAATTGTAGAGATGTTGGTATTTTATATAGAACTTGGTTAACTTTTTTTTTCTTTTTCATCTCAAGCGAGCCGAGTCCGATAGAGTCCAGACAGCCATCATCCAAACCTCTACAAAATAGTTATCTCTCGACATTTAACTCATCCCAACTAACATTCTACAAACTGGCGATATACGACGTGATTGAAAACCTGCCGAACTTCTGATCAACATTTTTCAACAAATTGTTGACGCAAACTTCTAATACTGAAAGAATTTCAGAAAAAAAATAACAACGCGAAATTCAGATTTTAACACAAGCTTGCATTTTTAATCCTTCTATTTCGACTAGTTAATAATGCTCTTCTTCAGTTTAAAGGTGCGATATACACAGAAAAAAATATGAAAAACAACGTGACTGCGCAACTTTTGATCCCAAACTTCTGATCTCAACAAAACAAATTGCCATCCAACGTTACAGGAATACACGTCAACAAATCGGAAATCTGACGTTATAAAAAATTAAAAAATTTCGGCAATACTAAAAACAATTTCCGCGCGTAAATGCATTTTTCTAGTGTTTTCTCTAGCATGGTTGTCGCTGTAAAATATGTTATCAAATAATTTTATCCTAAGACACTTACCCCCCTCCCCCCCCCAAAAAAAAGATAATGGGGAGTTATTTTATTTTTCACTTTTACCACTTGTGTAAAAAATAAAGTATCAAATACTAATAATAAATATTTTCCTTACATCTCAGCATCCCATTTTTAGTAAATAAATAAGATTCCTTTAACTTTGTCCCGTATAATGGTGATTCAGAGATTTTGGCAGCCGAATATTTCCTCATTTCTTATCCCCCCCCCCCCCCGTAAGAAATTCTGCTTCTTAAGAAATTCGTGTCTTTTGTGTACACTTTGAATTCCTTCACATATTATTCTTTCATGCAATCTAAAACTGGTCATTACGGTCTTAATCTTAATACACCCCCCTCTTTCGTGCAACGTTTAACTGGTAATTTCTGTCTCAATCGTAATATTCTGTCTAAATCTACATTCTCTTTTCTCTTTCATGCAATGTTAAGTGGTCTTTAAGGTTTCAATCTAAACTCTTCTATCTCTTTGATAAAATGTTTAACTGGTCATTGCGGTCTCAAACTAAATTCTCTTTTCTCTTTCATGCAATGTTAAGTTTCGGAAATTTAATTTCTATTTTGGGCATGGAGGATGGGGAGGTCAGCATATCGCCACTGTGCGAATGAATGTCAAAGTTATTTGTCTGGGTGGTGTGATGTTACCCGCCCTTTCTTTCTTTACAGCAGCAGCATCGTTATAATGAAATCTGGAGGTGACGTCACACCGGTGTCACACCGGTGCTTATTGGCGGGCTTTTTGATCAGTACCAGCTTGAAAGCCCGAGAGAGAGAGAGGTTCCGTTTCAGCTGTCTCCGTCTGTTTTTGAGAATGGACGTAAAATGTTTGGATGATTTCTCCTCGTTCTTGGAGCAAGAACGTTTTATTGTGAAATTTCAGGGTATCTGAGCGACCCTGATTTTAAGGAATATAATTTCAAGGCTTGGAGCCCCTTGGAAGGAACACCTTATGACGAAAAAGTGTTTGATGATTTTGGAGAATTTCATTTATGAAGTAATTTCGAGGATTGAGCCCCTTGGAATGAAAACGTGAAGGGTTAACGAAGGACATTTTTGGAGAATTTCGTTTATGAAGTAATTTCGAGAATTGAACCTCTTGGAATGAAAATGTTGAAAGAAGGACAAAGAGGGACTTTTGAGACGGACATTTCAGTGGAAAGGTAAAAACTATTCCAGACTATGCCGGAGACGTTTGCCAACCAATTGCTACGGTCCTGTATGTTTTGAGTTTTATTTTTATTGTTTTGTGCCCTTTGAGACCCCTTTGTTAAATTGATAAAAAGGCTTCTTTGGTCTTTATTTAATGTTTTTATATGAACAAAAAGAAGAAAGAAGACTTCTTCAGTCTTTATTATATGAGCAAAAAAAGGACTTAATTTGTGTCGAGTTTCGTTGTGCCAACGAACTTACCCCTATATGAATTTTCATGTCTTAAGTTTTTTTGTTTTTTTATCTTGGTTACTGAGGGTTAATGTTATTAACCCAGCTTTGGGAATTAAAAGCAGCCAGTCCCATTTTAATGTTAATAAAACTCTATTTTTAACTCTATCGAACCTCCTATTTTTTCTTTTCCCCTTGTCATGTTTTCTTTTATACTGTGTTTTAACCCCCTTTGTTACCAAGTAATTCGTATTTCGCTAACAACCGCGAAATTAGGAAATAACTTGGTCATTGCGGTTTCAATCTTAATTCTCTTTCTTCTTTCATGCAATGTTCAACTGATCATTGCGGTCTATATCTTAATATTATCTTGTTTAAAGGTTATTTTTGTCGACTTAGATTATTAGAATTAGTTTTATTTCAGCGAAAATGAACAGTAGTTCGACCCCATCCCTCGCCGGCCGGTGACACCCACGGCGTCGAAACAAAGATGGCGACATTTGATTTTTCGCTCCCGAAGAAAAATGGCACTAAAATAGTTTCTTGTAACATTAGGCTACAACGTTGAAATAATTCTGTTTCGTACCTAAACCTCCACCCAGATTACAATGACTTCGCTTATTTTAGCTGCTTAAACTTTTTTCATGCATCGTTTATCAGGAAATATTTTTACGAAAGTTAAGAAATGTATTTTTTATGATGACATTTCTTGTCTTCGCTATGAATTTTCATAATTTTGTCTAATGAAGGTCAGGATATTTATTTTAATATATTTTGTTTTCAGTAATAATTTTCATAATTCTCCCCTTATGCCCAACTCATCGTAAAATATTACCATTGACCGAGAGGCGGGAATAGACTAGAGACCAACCTCGACTCTATTACATTTCTACTCTAATACGTGCCTGCCGAACCAACTTGCTCTGCATTAATGTATTTCTATGTTCCAGTTCTGTTTGAAGAAACTGTTTAATAAAATTATTAAATAAAAATAAATAATATTTTATTGTAGAGAAGATGTTTATATGAAACCTGGTGACCTGTTTCTACATCTTAAGCAAGCTGAGCCAGATAAAGTCTAGACAGTCATCACCAAAGCCTTTACAAAATGGCTATCTTCAATCTCTACATTCAACTCACACCAACTCTTATTCTACAAATTGGTAACCCAAATTACTTTATCGTGCCATCTCCTCAGTGTTTTTCCTCTTTTTCTGCACTCTTCCACCATTCCTTCTAGACAAGCCACCAAATGCAAATTTGATCTATAATCGATAATATATTTTCATAACTTCTTCGTCAGAATATGCGAATGATTAAAAACATGCTAAACTTCTGATCCCAACATTTTAAAACAAATTGTTGACGAAAAACTTGATACCCTCCCCCCTAAAAAAAGGAATCACGAAGACTTCAGATTTTAACACAAGCTTGCATTTGTAATCCTTCTCTTTCGACAGGTTGATAATGCTCTTCGTTAAGTTATAGGTGCGTCACATTATATAAAAAAAATTAAGAACAACGTTACTTCGCAACTTTTGATCCCAAACTTTTGATCCCAAACTTTTGATCTCAAACTTTTGATCTCAAACTTTTGATCCCAAACTTTTGATCTCAAACTTTTGATCCCAAACTTTTGATCCCAAACTTTTGATCCCAAACTTTTGATCTCAAACTTTTGATCTCAAACTTTTGATCCCAAACTTTTGATCCCAAACTTTTGATCTCAAACTTTTGATCTCAAACTTTAGATCTCAAACTTTTGATCCCAAACTTTTGATCTCAAACTTTTGATCCCAAACTTTTGATCTCAAACTTTTGATCCCAAACTTTTGATCTCAAACTTTTGATCTCAAACTTTTGATCCCAAACTTTTGATCCCAAACTTTTGATCTCAAACTTTTGATCCCAAACTTTTGATCCCAAACTTTTGATCTCAAACTTTTCATCCCAAACTTTTCATCCCAAACTTTTGATCTCAAACTTTTGATCCCAAACTTTTGATCCCAAACTTTTGATCCCAAACTTTTGATCTCAAACTTTTGATCCCAAACTTTTGATCTCAAACTTTTGATCCCAAACTTTTGATCCCAAACTTTTGATCCCAAACTTTTGATCTCAAACTTTTGATCTCAAACTTTAGATCTCAAACTTTTGATCCCAAACTTTTGATCTCAAACTTTTGATCCCAAACTTTTGATCTCAAACTTTTGATCCCAAACTTTTGATCTCAAACTTTTCATCTCAAACTTTTGATCCCAAACTTTTGATCCCAAACTTTTGATCTCAAACTTTTGATCCCAAACTTTTGATCTCAAACTTTTCATCCCAAACTTTTGATCCCAAACTTTTGATCTCAAACTTTTGATCCCAAACTTTTGATCCCAAACTTTTGATCTCAAACTTTTGATCCCAAACTTTTCATCCCAAACTTTTCATCCCAAACTTTTCATCCCAAACTTTTGATCTCGACATTTAACTCACACCAACTCTCACTCTAAATATTATCTTGAGATAATCTCCACAGATAAAAATCTGGGGTTGCTGCAGTCGGTTAGTGTCAATCCCGTTCATGATCACCCCTTACTAATGAAACGACCATCAAAGTGTTCCCCACACTCATTTGAAGTGGTGACTTATTAGTATATATATAAAAAGGTAAGTTTTGCTTGATCCTCCTGGAAATTTCCACTGTCCAACATTATTCTCTATACGTTTTAGTTCGTCTTCAAAAATCATTTCATTTAAATTTCTTGTAGCAAAAATTATAAATGAAAAATGGCGGGAAAATGTGATTTCATTTGGAATTTTTTTGTTGTGTTCAGAAAATAGAAAAGTCAGAATGTAAGCGTTTTCGTCTTTGTTCATCATTGATATTTTTAACTTAACCTTGGGTTTAAGAAGTGGTTGGAGTTCGTTTTACTTTCCTTTTTCTTTATTGAGTTGATCTTTTTTAGAAACCGGTTTTTTATTCTTTTCCACTAACTGAAGCCTTCATCTACACTCGGTAACACACACGCTGATACACACACACATATATATATATATATATATATATATATATATATATATATATATATATAACTTTTATTCACTCCCAACAAGGCAAGTTGCTACTGTAGACGTAGAGGGGACTACTGAGAATTAGAGTGAAAGTTTTTGGGGGTTCATCCTAAATTTAGAGCTGTGCAGCGAGATGCTTGTTCATATTAGTTTTAAATTTCTGCATGTCGGTAGAAACAGGGAGCAGGGAGGTAATTCCAAAGGCCGGCATCTCTAGGAAAGAAGCTATTGGAGTAGAAGGCTCTCCGGCATCTGGGGACCTACACAGTAAATGGATGGGATTTAGTTAATTGTTGGGTTGGTCGAATGTATTTACGTTGAGGGGACACCAGAGCAGCAAGTTCATCGGAACATATTCCATTGAAGTACTTGTAAAACAAGCACAAATATTCAACATTGTGGCGATGGGACAGGGGTTGGGGCTTGGTGGATAGTGAGGGACCTATTAGATTAGAAACTCTTTTTTGGACCTTGTCTAAGAGGGAGAGACTGGTGGAATGTGCACTAGCCCAGGTGTGACAGCAATACTCTATGCATGGGCGGATAGTGGTTTTGTAGAGATATAGGATACTGTCAGGTGTGAGAAGTTTTCTTGCACGGTAGAGGATACCTACCTTCTTTGCAGCAGCCTTGGCAATGTCTTCTATGTATTTGTTCCAATTCATGTTGATGTCAATGATAGGCCGAGGAGTTTGAACGTTGGACTCTCAGGTAGGGTGTTATTTGCCATGACAATCGGTGGTTGAGGAGGTTTCGTGTAGTTGTTGAAGGAAAGCAGCTTTGTCTTAGCAGCATTAAATGATTATATTAAAACTTTTATTCATCCCAAACAAGGGGGCATGTTGCCACTGAGACGTAAGGGGCTATTGCGAATTAGGGGCCAGATTTATAAGTTGTGATAAGTTGTGCAACGAAATGTTTGTCTATATTGCATTTAAATGTCTGCATGTTGCTAGAGAGAGCAGGGAGGGAAGTCCAAGGGCTAGTTATTCGAGGGAAGAATCTATTAGAGTAGAAAGTCCTCCGGCATTTCGAGACCTCTACAGTGAATGGATGTAATCCGGTGTACATCACCTTGGACAGAGTTGACAGTTGGCTCCCAGGTAAACTTCTCTGTTGAGATTTTCTCGAAATACTGACGCCAATGGTCGACGTTCTTGTTCTTGTCAACAATCAGCCTGCCACCCTCGTCGTTTATGCCAAACAATCAGTTGATATCCTGCGATCTCTGGTGGTGTGTCTTTAGGAGATCACGCTCGCATGCGTCCACGTTCGCATTAATCACGATGTTATGCTTTGCCTTGGTGGATACAATTGATTTTTTTTGCCTCATTCTTGGCTGTCCTGTATGTGTGCCAATTTAACAGAGAATTGTCAGCGAAAAATGTGTGGTAACATTTCTTTTTGATCCGCAACTTCTATTTTATAGTGACATTTCGTCTATCCGACGGTGGCCAGGCTTTGCTCAACCGAGTTTAACCAGTGTTGGTTCTTTGATGAAGACTGTTGCTTCTCTCTACATGTCCTAAACATTGGTAACCGGCGGTAGAGTGATTCTTCCGACGATGTCACGATCTTTCTTCTTCCATCGCCACCACTTTACACATGCGGAGCCATTTCAAGCTAAACGAAGCTGTCTCGGCAGCTCGACACACAAGGTGCAAATCACGTGGGCGATGTTGTTGTGGCGCTACTGTTTCACATAGTTATCGGATTAACATCCTAATATGTTATTATTTCTTTCTCTGTTAACTCAGCCATTCTTCGTTTCTAAGGAAGAAGACAGGGCCTATTCTCGCCAAATCACGCTGTTAGAGGGTCCGGCCAATCAAAGACCAACAGGTCATGCTTGACCACGCGAGATTTTGAGTGATATAAAAGAAAGAACGCACTTCCTCCTTCCTCTTTTTCATCCCTTTTCCTTACGACCAGCGACTAAGACGGTCCCGTCAACAGCCTCCTAAAGCATGGGGCAAGAAGCTGCCTGCCACTGTCTTACACTTACTACACGCCGTCTCCCCCTCCCTCCTCACCGGACACAGGACAAATAGTAAGCTTAAACCCTTTCTTTCTTTCTTTTCTCTGTTTTAAGTACCGTTCAACACAAATTCCTACCATTTCGTACACTGCAAAAAAAGGGTAGAGAGACGGCTCATTTTCTCTAATATACGCGCACACCAAAACACGTGTGCTTTCCAAGAACAAACTTTAAAAGAGACATTTTATACAAACAGTAAAAGGGACATTTTCCTGTACACAAAACTCAGACTTTCATTGAGGAATTTATACAATTTAAATGAACCACGTTAAATAAATTGTTATGTTTATATGAATTTTGAGTGCCGGCTTTCTTACTTTTTGTGTTGGTTACTGGCGTATTTTTACTCGTTCTTTCATGTTTAACGTTTAGAATTCGTTAGTACCCCCACATAGTATTAATTTGGCATCAATGACGGCTCGTCGATCGTGTTATCTCATTTAGACATATAGTCGATTCGCGACTCCGTGTTTCCGCTGTACTAGATGCGAGTATGTGATTTGCGTTTGCAGAAGCAGGTGTTGGCTATCACGAAATCATGTGAATCAGTAAAATCGAGAATATGTGTGCCGTCAGCGTTGCAAATGGTCATACCGAAAATCTCTTTCATTCGCAACAGCACTTGATTACCGGCACCACCAGTGTGGAGTCCTGTGCCACATCGGATATTTGTTCATCAAGTAATGCTCAGAAAGCTTCTTTGACTCGCATAGCACAGCCAGTCTGTGGTGCGTACGCCGAGAAAAGGTTAATTGTGCGTCCGTTGGTGACAAGGATGATCTTCATTAGTCTATCGTTGTATCGATCACATCTATTTTCAGACACCACAATGCCGACATCGCTTCATGTTCTTAGACCACCCAAAAGTTTCTAACCGTCACCAATGCCACTGATTCTGATCTGCTCCAACGTGCTTCTTGGACCGCGCACGTCGTTGTGTCTCTTTTTGAGGGCAGTGGCTAGGTCATGGAACCGTCCATTGTAGATGCCAGCATTAAAGATCACGAAACGAGATAAAAGGGATAGCTGCCTTGACCAATGGCGCCCTGGGGGTGGGGTGGGGGTGGCATGTAACGTGTTTCGTAAAGACTGACCCATGATGATACGACACTCTTTATTTATATTATTATTGTTAGTAGTAGTAGTAGTAGTAGTAGTAGTAGTTTTTTTTCGTTTGTGACGGTTCGAGTTCTCATGCTGTAAGTTTAAGTAATCACCCATTTTCTGATGGAGATTTTTGCTACCGCCGCCGTCGCCGCCGCCGCCGCCACCGCCACCATGATGATAGTACAAAACAAAATTACAAAACAATTATTCGTTTTCGTAATTTTATTTGATATCAATTTTATTTTATCAAAAAAAAAAAAAAAAACGGAGTGAGAGAAAGAAAAAGTCATTAAAAATAAAAATTTTGATGTTTCTTTTTAATTAACAAAAATAAAACTGAAGCGAAACAATGCAATTAACAGGAGTCATATGCGTGCAAACGTGTCAACGCTACGATTATTATTATTATTAAAATGTCGAATATGAGTGGCATTGCTAATTAACAGAAAAGAAAGAAAAGCAATATTGTTTGTGTCGGTTATTTTCGTAAATATTCCGACCAAATGAAAAAAAGAAATATTCCAATTGATTATTAAAATAAATAAATAAACGTAAAAATATATTGTACTATTTGGCTTTTTCGGACTACTATCCTCATCCTGGTTGTTATTTTCACAACGTTTCGGCCGATGTAACTTCCGGTGAATCTTTTCGAACTCTGAAATCTAGAATTGTCCGCATAAACCCGTGTCGCAAATGGTAAAGGCGTTCAGTACAATCGATTCTAAGTGACAGTCTTCTGGAAGTTGAAGGTTCAATCCTAACTACAGGTGATAATAACTAATTTCGAATTCATAAGAATAGCGACTGCAAAATTGTTGAATGAAAATATAATAGAACCCTCAATTTCACATTGGTGAGCGCAGGTTTTAGTAACATCAAATGAAAACCAGAAAAAAAACGAACGGTGATCGAGTATAGCGACATCATCAACAGATTCACGGAACTGGACGCTTACCATATGCCGAATATATAAAAAAAAAAATGGTCGAGGAAACACTCAGGTACAATATTTTTTACTACTCTTGATCTTAAAATCAGTTTACCACCAAATTTCTATGAAAACGAGGATCGTAAATTTACAGCCTTCGGGGTAGATGCTAAATTGTACCAGTTTAGTCGCCCGCCATTCGATGTTACTAATGGAGTTACTGCGTTCGAAAGAAGCCTTGGCAGCATTGTTGACAGGGGAAATTATCAGATACATTTGTCTATGTAGATAACGCTTACATCTGTGAAACACCCAAAACGAGCATGAGTACAATCTTCAAATATGTTATGAGGTAGCTAAACAGTACAACATCACGCTTAATAAGAATAAAAGCATCGTTTCAGTCTCGACTATAACTTTACTTAGGTACACTATCAAAAACAACTAAATATCGTTCAACTACGATCGCCTTAAACCTCTACTTGAGATTTCACTTCTTCAAAATCAGAAATCACAACGACGGATTATTGGGATGTTTTCTTGCTACAGCAAATTTATCCAGAATTTTTCAGCACAAAACCGCAATACAGAATTCCCATTAACTTCCTCGGCATTAAATTTCTTTCAAAGGCTTAAGAACGAGTTGAAAGATGCTATTCTGGTAACAATTTACAAAAAAAAGGAATTTGTAGTAGAAACCGACGCTAGTTTAAATTGTACAGCGGCTACTCTTTATCAACAAAATCGTCCGATTGCATTCTATTCCAAAACACGGAGATCCAGTGAAGCTAAACATCGTACAGTAGAAAAAGAATCAGCTGCTATTGTCGAAGTTCTACGAAAGTGGCGCTATTTCCTTATTGGAAAGCACTTTACTATAATTATAGACCAAAATAGTATTACCTTCATGTTTGATAATACCAGGAAATCAAAAATCAAAAACGACAAAATATGCCATTAGCGCATTGAACTGTCAAAATTTAAGTGTTGCATCGTTTACCGTCCTAGAAACGAAAATACTGTTGCTGATACGTTTTCGCAAATATCTGCACTCACTCATTCTTTACAAGATCTTCGTGACCTTCACTGTAACACTAACCTTAACCCTAACCTTCACTGTAACACTAACACTAACCCTAACACTAACCCTAACCCTAACCCTAACCCTAACCCAAACCCTAACCTTCACTGTAACACTAACCCTAACCCTAACCTCCACTGTAACACTAACCCTAACCCTAACCTCCACTGTAACACTAACCCTAACCCTAACCTTCACTGTAAATGATGCCACTCTGACATTACACACCTATTCCATTGATTCCCAATTAAAAAAAACTTTCCTTTCCCACTCGACCAAATAAAAAGCATGACTAATTCGTGCTCGTCTTGCCAGTATCTCAAACCTAAATTATTTACCGGTAACAAGGGAACTCTCATAAAAGCAATATTACCCTTCTAGCGATTAAACATGGAGTTTAAGGGACCATAGACTACGTCCATACATGGTAATAAATACCTACTTACAATAATCGGCGAATTCTCCCGTTTTCGCTTTGCATTCCCATGTAAAGATATGACAAGCAAAACTGTCACACGATGTTTGAATCAACTTTTAAAGATATTTGGCATGCCCGATATGATTCACACAGATCAATTGACTTTCTGTCAGAAGAAACTATTAACTACTTACATGGGAAAGGTATTGCGACTTCAAAAACGAGTAGATATCACCCGGAATGCAATGGGAAAATTAAGAAATTAAACATCACACTATGGAAGGTCATACAAGTAACTTTACATTCTCGCATATGGAGCTATCCCGTTGGGAAAATATTCTACCTGATGCTCTACATTCTATTCGATCGTTGCTCTGCACAGCTACGAATGTGACCCCCCACCAATAGACTATTTAAATACGACGGTAAATCCACTTCTGGTACTTCAATTTCTTCTACGGGCAAAACCAGGCCATACCAGATCGAGTAAGTACGACCCTCCAGTTACACCGGCTTCGTTACTGAAAAATCAAGCCTCACTACGCCCATGTACGTCTAACTTTTTGCATCGAAACTATCGTCAACGTAGGAGACTTGGCTCCCAAATCAATTAATGAAGATAATACTATCAGCTTATATATATATATATATATATATATATATATATGTGTGTGTGTGTGTCTACTTATCTAATGTACAGTGTATACACGTTCGACTAACGGGTCACGGGTCATCTAGTAAACTTTAACAATTAATATTAACAGTGATATAAGAAAATCTATCTATTATACTAAAGCTGAGTTAATCAACGTTTATTTCCCTAAGGATTTTTTTAATAAATTTTAATAACACAAAATACATATCAAAATGTTCAGTTTTGGGATTGATTTATGTTTGAAGAAACTTCCATTTCAATTGTTCTAATCCGCCGTAATTTGAAAATAACTCAACAAGTTATCAGTCTCTTACTCAATTTCTATCTATCACTTTCATCCTCTCTCACTGTATGTTGTTTGACTCCCCCACGCCGTGTTTATGGTACCTATCAATCTCGCTTCCATCGCTTAACATTCGGAGGTAAAAAAGAAAGGAAAGAATCACAAGATTAGAATAGTCTATGATAATAGAAAGGGAATATCACCACAAGAAATAGTGCTATTTCATTCGTAGCTGTAGACGGAAAGAAGGAGATATAGCGAGCAGAAATCAACTAATCGTTTTTTTTTTTAAATATTCAACTGGCTTTGCAAACTCACTTTTTCCTTATTCAAACAATCAAACCCGAACTTAATGGGTGACATTAACGCGTCTCACTTTTTCTAGTATATCTACATACTACTAAAATTATGCGGATTTTGTATGTTTGTTTATGGCTTGTTCGGCCCCGTGCACAATAAAAGACGTCACAAAAGGAAGGTGGTAACAAAGAGTGAGGTCATCCACTGAAACAGAGTCGGAAGACATCGTCGAAAAGAAAAGGGAATATCATCCAAAGTAGTAATATTTTTAACCCTAACTCTAAGTAACCCTAACAGCTGTAAATAGAAAGAAACTAATTTTGCGCTTTGTCTTTTTATTATCTATATTTAACTGGCTTTGCCAACTCACTTTTCCACGATTCAAACAACGGGTCACTTTTTATATATATATATATATATATATATATATATATATATATATATAACAAATATTTGGAGATACAAAATTTATATATGCTTTTGAAAATGATTTGCGGAAAACTCTCTAGAGCTCTTTCGACTATCATCTCGTCGTCAGGAGAAATCGATAGTATAAATCAATCAAATATATCAACGAAAATGAAGAGCAGGGGGGGATTAAAGTGCCAGCGAATACTAAAACGCGATAAAAATGAATTTAATAGTCGTTTAAAACGGCAGAGCGTGGGGGGGGAACGGGTGGTGGGTTCAAAGTTCCCCAAAGAAAGCGCTTTCACAAACTCCTTTTGCCGGCACAAGAAAGGTTGGCGTAAAGCGATGGAGAAAGATTTCAAAATTTAAAAATGTTTTTAGAAATCCGCTATATGAAGCACCTCAAAACGCTCCAATTTTTAGTTACTGGCACAACATGGATTTTCAACCAAATGCTGGCCAATAGCAGAGTCCAAAGTCACAGAGGAAGGGTGGCGAAGGGATCCTGCCCTTCCCTATCTAATCCTGGATGGAACATGCTGGTTTATGCGGGTCTGCAAATGCAAGAAAGTACGCCCAATATAACCAGCATCGAACTGGCATTGAAAACGCTAAACAATATTACTATAATGGATGAAGGGACACACTATCTTTGCGAAAAGAAGGAAAAGCAGGTCTTGTAGCAAAAACTAAGCACAGGGAAACAGAGCAAAAGCAATTGATAATGCTTCCAACAATCTGCTTACCCAGTATTTTACTATTTTTCATATCCAGGGTAATTTTAAATAAATAGGGCATTTCAAAAGACCACAGATCTTAGGGGATTTGAAATCAACAACCTTTTTATTTATACAATCATAATAAGGTCTTCTGGATAATCATTATTAATAAATATTTCCCTGGTCCTATTAAGTTCAGAATTCACTCTGTTGGGAGAACAGATCACAAGGACTCTATGCACCAAAGTATAAATGAGCACAATCTTGCTACATCTTGGTACGAAAGAAGACCAATTCACATACAGACCCGTGAAAGTAGGTTTCCTGTAAATGGAAGTGAGAAAGCCACCTCTTGAACGTTCCACAAGGACATCCAAGAAGGGAAGATAGTTATCTTTCTCACTTTCCATAGTGAACTGTAGAACGTCATGAAGGGAATTTAACTTTTTAAAGAAAGTTAACGCTTCACTTTGCGATGCAAACGTGGCAAATGTGTCGTCAACATATCTAATATACGTTGTGGGTGTGTTTACAGAGCTAAAAAGAACGGATTCATAGGACCCGACAGAAATATCAGCTAAGGTAGAGGCTAATGGACTCCCCATTGAGACCCCGTCAACCTGACTGTACATAATATCAGCAACGCTAAACTCCACTGAATTTTTTCAAAGAGAAATTAATTGAACAAGTATATCCTTAGAAAAGGAAGGAGCTGTCAGGCGACCACCATATAGTGTGTCCGTACAATCTCATCTCATGGTATATTCGTAAAGAGACTGGAGACATCAAAGAAATACATAAAGGATGTCTCAGAACCCGAATCAAACCCACGAACAAGGTCAACAAACCGATAGG
The DNA here is from genome assembly GCA_963556195.1 of Sepiola atlantica. Taxonomy (NCBI): domain Eukaryota; kingdom Metazoa; phylum Mollusca; class Cephalopoda; order Sepiida; family Sepiolidae; genus Sepiola; species Sepiola atlantica. The sequence continues at coordinate 7,044,434 of OY744519.1, forward strand.
AATCAGGTATACAATGCGTAATGCATAACTTACGCACAGGTTGTAGCATTTCTAAAAGCTAATGAAAGCCACTGAGCCAAAGAATGTTGGGCAGACCCTATTATAGATCATATGGGTCTCAGTGGAAGACCCTGCTTGTGTATTTTCGGAAGACCATATAAACGTGGATGAATTGACCCAGAGGGTCTAATCTTGTCATAGACTTTCTTAGAAAATTATTTCTTTTTAAATAGTGCAAGTAGACGTTTCTGAATTTTGACTTCATTCTTGACAACTATTATCCGCGAACTCAACAGGGCCGAGTTTTCAAAATTCAGAGGTTGAGAATAGTTAACATCTTCTCAACGCAATCTCTTTTATCCATTACCACTACGTGTGCACTTTTGTCTGGTTTACAAATATAAATATTTGTGTTCGATTTTAAAGCTTTTACATTTTATTCCAGACAAAGTCACTGGGGTCAATGGAAGCGATACAATATCGGGGTGCCAAGTCAACCAGCCTAGATTTCATTCCAGAGATAATATCTAGAAAAACTGGGGAATGATTTGAGAAACAAAAAACTAAAAAAAAGCGAGGGTTTTCTTAATCTATATTGGTAGTGGGTGTGCAAAAATGTAGCCCTTTGATAATACTTTAATTTCGATGTCTGTTAAAACAGTATTCGAAAGGTTGAATATATGTTTGCTTCCATTATTTCGTTCACAAGCGTATGACCTTCGAACAAGGAGAGCAAGTTGTTTGCCATTTTTAATAGAAGCGCGTTGTTTAGCAAATTCATCACAGATTGACAAATACTTGCAAAACTGGAAGAAATAATGAAAAAAAAGACAAGAAACTCTTAACTACAGACCAAAGACGATGACGAGTACTGATATAATATTCCAACTTTTCTGTCATCCTATTAATATCATCATGCATAAAGGCACGCTCTATAGATAGACTAGGTCTAACTTTGGACGCAGAAATGCATTTAGAGATATAGAGAGGAGCCACATCTTGTTTAAGACAAGAACGTAAAAAAGCGACAGAAAGGTTAATAGATTTTATTTTGCTCCTCAGTCGTACAACATTATTTAATTCGATAATCTGATGTTGACTATACCTCATCCGTAAATATTTTAACAAATGTTTGGAGGTACAAAATTTATATATGCTTTTGAAAATGATTTGCGGAATATACAGGGTGATTCATAAGTCACTTCACTTAGCTATTTAAAATGTCATTTACAATTGAAGAGCGAATTTTTATTGTTATTCATATGGCCAAATTTGATGAATCTCCCACACTTGTTGAAAGGCAATGGAAACGCGATGTGAACAGAAAGCCTCCTTCGCACAACACCATAATCAATCAAATATGCTACAAAGAGTCGTAAATTCCCTGCAAAAAGAGAATGGAGCTACGCATGCAGAACGAAGGTGGAAATTTTGAAAATTTGGTGTAATTTTAAACTCCCATAAATGAATTTGTTGAATAAACTTTCTGTTTTGTATTACCGTATTTTTTAACTCTAGAATTTCAAAAATAAATAGCTAAGTGACTTATGAATCACCCTGTATATATATATATATATATATATATATATATATAAGATTTCTCGTACAAAATGGTAGGATAAATTTCAGAGGAAACATTTCTCAATGAAACGGGGCAGATGCGTGCGACCACTAAACTTCTCTTGGTTTGCCCCCCCCCTCCCCCCGTTAACAATGGCTAACAGCATCGACAAGAAGACTCTATATGCAACATGACAACTACCAGCACGCACGTGGACTTATACAATTGCAACACAACACACACACGAACTTGGTCTGCCTTTAAATAACGAATGCGTACGTACGGACTGTCTCTTAATACATATGTACTTGTATACATACTTGTATAAGAACATTTCTCCTTATATGAACGCTTCTCTGTTCCCTACAACCAGGACAATTATCTTAAACGTGGACTTTCTAACCTTGGGCTCCTGGACTTCTTCTCAATTATTATCACATGTTAACGAAGATGACCTAATAAAATGGTTGTAATATTAGAAATAGACATCGCCTCTTTTTCTTTTAATACATGTTCCTCCTGATATCATGACGAACGAACATATACTACACTAACCTTCCAACGAAAACGGCAATGCCGGGGGGGGGGGAGTTCTCATGGCAACAGAACAGATACTACACTACTATCTCCCCAAAAAAGGAGGAGGTAATGCCTGGGAAGATAGTATCATGACAACAGAACAGATACTACCCCCCGAAAATAGGTGATTCCTAGAAAGATGGTATCGTGACAACAGAACAGATACTACACTAGCCCCTGAATTGAGTATTTGAAGATAGTACAATGGTACATTAATAGAAGTAATAACATAGTTTCGACTTCAGGCAGACAGATACCAAATCTCAATTAGTAATAGATGTATTTTTATTTCCAAAGTCTTCCGCTCATATAAGCTTTGTGGTTGTCATTTTTTTACCCTAACCTGACCGGGGTCATACTGAATCGGCATATGTAAGTTTAGTTTGTGTACCTTGTGTAGTTTCCAAGATCATCCGGGACACGCCCACAGACGGAAAATTCGACTTTCCTGTCTATAATAACTGAACTTGTATCGTTAAAACTGGCTGTGGTCAATCCGTGAAGACAAATATTTAAAAAATCTGGTGGCAAACCACAGTGGTTAATCTCTTTCAAACGTCCAATCGGTAAGCAACAGTTCAAGAACAATTCTTTGTACTTCAGTCTCCTCTTTCAGCCTCACTCTGCTCTTCCTACCGCTCTCTGGTCAGCTCAACGAAAAGAGTACAGTTTATATACTGCTTATTGCCCCACCTATGCAAATTGACTGTCAACCAGAGCCATCTGGCTTTCAAATTCTCCAAACAGCCAATTTGCAAAGGGGGACAACTCAAACCACACTTTCTGGATCCATTCCTGGCTGGGGCAACTTTTCTAACGACACTGACAATTTAACATTTAAGTCGACATGTCTAGAGCCAATCCCTAAATGACCGGTCAATTCTTGTGCTTGTCCTGTGGACATTCTGATGAATGGTTAATCTTATTGTGACGAAATGGCACGAATCGTCTGTTTACGTAAATCGTCATAATCATGTCTCCGGGCACAATAATTGCCAAGGCGACAACACGATCCAGCCGTCGAGAGAAAGAATAGAAATGTCATTTTTTTTTAATCGTCCATTTTAAAGTCAATTTAATACTTAAATGTCGAGGCCGGGAATTGGCTTTCAGTGATCTGTATATTAATAAATTTGTGGGACAATGGCGTATGCGCGCACCTCTACGTCACTTATACATTTTTAAAATTTACTATTGATCGATTATTTGTTGAAAAAATATGCAATTTAAAAAAAACAAATTTAATTACGACCAGAATGCGTTTCGGTTTATTCATAAACAAGATAGCTATTTTCAACTTTTTGTTAAAAGTTGGAATAAAAAGAATGACTTACTTTGCAACCCTTCGAAATTTGTAGGGATTTGAAAGTATTTGAACTGTTGAATAGAAAGTTTCTATTTACTTGCTCCCCCCCCCCCACGAGGGATAAGTTAGACACAGAGTCGTTTATTAATATCAGTCAAAATCCATCTCAAAATGGGGAACTGTGGCTTAGGTAAAATTGCCTCAGTATAAAAGGATTTCTTCTGCACTGACAGGAAAGATAACCGTAGTAGCAGAACAGCTACTGTTCTCTGCTCAAAAGAACGGCCGAAGGTGATAAAGAAAGAATAAAAAGATCGAAATCGTCTATTATAAACGAAAGGGAAGTCGAATAGGAAGTCATTTCTGGCTTCAAAATGTTTAGCAAATGCTCATGTATCAAAATATTTTTGAAGCTATTTACAGCCAATAATTGTATAATTCTATCTTCTATTAAAAAGCTATTGTGTTTTGGGGAGTTTGTCTATCTGTACACAAATAGAAACATGTAATTGGTAAACAAAAAAAAAGGAATAGGAAGAGTACACATTACTAAGGCAGTACTTTTTACGATGCCAGTACCAGAGCTCGAATCTTGCTGTGATTCGGCATTCCTAACAAAACAGGATGTTTGATTCTTGAACACCTTAGCCCGTGTTGCAGAAACCAACAGTTCTTTTTTTTTTATCGCATATCATCATGATACCAATTAGATCTAATCAAAGTGTCATATATAACAGGTAAAATAGTACAAACAGTGTTTCCTCACTTAGTCTATCATTTGGGGGCCTTGCCCCCCCCCCTGGCCGTCTCCGCTGGCCACACCTGCCCCACAAATCCTTGCTAAACCTTATATTTCATCACTACGACGACAGTCATCAGTTTTACCCCTTCCTTCTACAGCACGCCAACAGACCGCCGTCGTAATCACTCTCGAAACAGCAACTAAAAACCAATCCATGCATCATCAACTTCTGCAACTTGTTTTCCGGGCAGCCAAAGTTCTACACTAGCTATGTTATTGCTTATTCCAGCTGGATAAAGAATGAGATTGGCATACTCAGGTACTATACCAACACCGTTCAAATGGCGGGCATTAAATAGAGATGAAAACATTACTTGAACAACTTTAGTTAGTTTTCTTTATATATATATATATATATATATATATATATATATATATGTAAGTAAATTTCGTGTACAACAGAATGGTAGGATTAATTTTAGAGGAAGCATTATTAAAATCAATGAAACAGACGAGTGGGGGGGAAGGAAAATTGTTAAAATTACCTTAAGGCCTTGTCGTCTGACCCTCTGAGAGGAAACGTCAGAATAGTAAATTAAAAACTAAAAGTCGAATGAGAAATGAAGGGGAAAAAAAAAAAAACTTATTTCAGTTGGAGGAAACGATTGAGAAGGGGGAGAAAAAAAAAAAAAGTAAATCTCTCAACGTTATGGTGGCTTTGAATCATTAAAGATCTCCAACTGATGTTTCGAAATCTTTTGTCTACACAGGCTAGGTCGATAGTTGTTAATGACTAACGCCTCAAGAATATTGAGATGGTAGTTCGACCTGGCACTGTGTAAAACAGAAAACCACCCATCGGAATACCTGTCAGAACAACTATTTGTACTAACGAGGTAGTTACCGATGGCTGATTCCTGTGCCTGGAAGTTACCGGATGATCTCGAAACCTTGTGTAGGCGAATATCACGTGGTATGTGTTGGGATATATATATATATATATATATATATATATATATATATATATATATATATATTATATATAACAATTTGGTTTGTAGAGTGAGAGTTGGTGTGAGTTGAATGTCGAGATTGAACACAACCATTTTGTAGAAGTTAGGATGATTACTATCTGGATTTTATTTAACTCGGCTCACTTGAGATGAAGAAACGGGTCATCAGATTCCATATAAAAATATCAACATCTTCTCTGCTATTTAATCGACCTTATATAACGGCTTTGTTCATGTCTTCACCTCTATTGAACGGTGTTGGTATAGTACCTGAGTATGCCAATCTCATTCTTTATCCAGCTGGAATACGCAATAACATAGAACTTTGGCTGCCCGGAAAACAAGTTGCAGATATTGATGATGCATGGATTGGTTTTTAGTTGCTGTTTCGAGAGTGATTACGACGGCGGTCTGTTGGCGTGCTGTAGAAGGAAGGGGTAAAACTGATGACTGTCGTCGTAGTGATGAAATATAAGGTTTAGCAAGGATTGGTGGGGCAGGTATGGCCAGCGGAGACGGACAGGGGGGCAAGGCCCCCAAATGATAGACTAAGTGAGGAAACCCTATGTTTGTACTGTTTTACCTGTTATATACGACACTTTGATTAGATCTAATTGGTATCTCGAGTGATGATATGCGATTTAAAAAAAACAAAAAAAAAACAGAACTGTTGGTTTCTGCAACACAGGCTAAGGTGTTCAAGAATCAAACACCCTGTTTTGTTAGGAATGCCGAATCACAGCAAGATTCGAGCTCTGGTACTGGCATCGTAAAAAGTACTGCCTTGGTAATGTGTACTCTATAATTTCTGAATTCTAATTCCATCTACAAATGTTCTACACTAAATATTAATCTGATAAAAAAAAAAAGAAGTGCTTCTACAGAACAGTACCCATATTGACACAAATGATTCCGATTGCGATTTACGGAACAAATAAGAAATGACCAAAAGCAGGTTACGATTTGAAAGACGCGTAAAAATTAAAAAAAAAAAAATGTACAACAAAGGTACATGACGCAAGCATACGAATGCAAAATTCAAAACCAGATTTAAAGTTGATTCATTTACTGATTTGAAGAAAATTAAAACATCTATAATAAGGAGGGGGTGTAACCCTAACCTCAAGTCAGGGAAAAAATGAGAAAATCGTTTAATTTAACGTCGGTTGTAATTGATTGTTCGGCAACGGTACAGCCATTTCCGGTCTGTTCCGTAAATCAAACACTGTTGTCGATATGGGTCCTGTTCTGTAATTCACTAAAATACTTTGTTTGACTTCTCCGATGCCATTTTTATATCGACTACCGGCTATGTTGGATCTATGCCAATATGTCGGCTAATTTAATTCCCCACCCCCTGTAATACTAAATTGATTTTAACGCTAATACGTTCAGCATGTCATCTTTAAAAAAATTAAAATTACATTTTTGCGCTACTGCCTATCGTCTGTCCGATAAATTACATGGGTCGGAAAACGACGTGATTACCTTTCATTGTAATGATTCGGACAGATATAAAAACATAAAATAAAAAGAATTTTTCAAAAATTTATTTTGAAAAAGAAACTACAAAAGACATTAAACCGAGAACTAAAATCCAATACACCTCGGGAGTTGCCACTCTTTACAAAAATAAATATTTCAAATCGAAAGTTTAAGTTTCACGTTAAACAAAAACGTCGGACGAAAAATATACAAAGTATTTATATTTTAATATATAAAATGGTTTCATAATTTAAGAGAGTCTCCGAATATGTTGGATCAAAAACACTGCAATATAAAAGCATTTTTCAGGTTAAGTTTATATAATATAGGTGCTTATCTAGAATCACGGAGACATTCGAAAAAATAAATAAATAAAACTGGGAAATATCTGTTTGATGTACGTACCTGTCACAGAATGAATATATCGTATACCAAAAGTCACGTAACTTAATCAAGTAGTTTTTATTTTATTAAAGAAAATCGAATTTTATCGATAAACGGGTAATGTTGATATGTCGGCGGCATTATTGGTCATATTCAAGGGAGCTAAGGGAGATAACACTCAAAATTCCAGACTTTATTTCTCTAGTTCGCAAAAGTTTGCATTATCTCCCTTGAATATGACCAATATGGCGCTGATATTTCACCCTTATCGATAAAATTCGATTTTCTTTTATAAAAGAAAAACTACTTCATTAATTTACGTGATGTTTGGTATACGATATATATGACAGGTACGTACATCCAAGAGATTTTTTTTATTTTGAATGTCTCCCTAATTCTAGATAAACACACACACACATATATATATATATATATATATATATAGTGGAAAAAATTCAAAACCAACGAAAATTCCGCAGAAATTTTCCCGCGTCCAAAAAATAAAATGACTATTTTTCTAGAAACGGAAGAAGCATGTCAAAAATAGCGTTTAAGAAAAACTGACAGTTCTGTCACAAAACAAACAAGGCAAAAAAGGTAAATAAATAAAATCTCAAAGAATTTCTGCGCGTGGAAATTGCAATAGGATTTTGAAATACAATTGGTTTTAGTGAAATCAATCTAACACTAGAAATGAAATTATGGAACAAATCGGAAATGGCTAAAGTTGTTTACAATTTGAAAGCCGCGAAAAAAGAAAAAAATGTAAACAAAAGCAGACGACACTGAAACATACGAATGTAAAACATTGTGTAATCGGAAATATTCGTGTCGATATGGTTATCGTTGTGTAAAAGTACCGAAATTGTTATTAGAAGAAAATTAGGAACACATTTTAAATAATAGTAACATTTACATCTTTTTTGTCACAGAAAGATACAATCTTATTAACAAAGTTATGTTTGTAAAATTCCTATTAAAACATTTACAAATACAAAATATTTAAACTTGGGCACTTCTTTACAATCACACCGCCATGAATGACAAATGAATTTAGCATTTTCTTTCTTCAAGTTTTGGGAGTGGCTACTCGAATAGTTAAACTAATGTATTCATTTTGTAATAGGAACTTGTTTTGGTTCGTAAAAGACAACACAAAACGTGACAACCGTATTCGTAATATGAGTTTAATTGGGTTTATTTTGCAATTTCCAACAGAAAAGTGAAAAAAGGAAAGGAGTGAAAAAAGAAAAAAATGACAAATAGGAAACAAATGCTACCAAAGGCAAGATAAGTTACTCTTCTACCTACCTGGATAAGAGTGAGTGAGTGAGTGAGTGTGTTTGTTTTAAATTATTTTAAAGTGTTTAGTTTTTTTTTTTAAATGTTAGAGCGAAAAAAAAAAAAAAAAAAAATGGCTACCATGATCGCCATATGGAGCCTCATTGGCGAGTTATTACCAGTATTTTTCTTTAATTTTTGAGCGATTATCAGGGCTCTACATATCGGCCTTATGGCAGCCATTATTATTTTTCGTTCTAACATAAAATTTGACAATACTTTTTTTTTGGGGGGGGGGGACTAAAAAACGCTTTAAAATAATTTAAAACGCAAAGAACCTGTACAGATAGGTAGAGAGTATTTTATTGCCTTTGGTAACATTTATTAGTTGCCTATTTGTTTGTTTTTTTCACTGTTGGAAACTGTAAAAGAAAGCCGTTTAAACTGTGAAAACTGATACAAACGCTGCTTGGTATCGAAACTCAGAATTGGACTATTAAAGTACCCCACTATTTTTTTTTTAATGTTTGTGTGTATTTGCAAGGAATGGGCACCCAGAGAACTTCAATACTTCGGCAGAATCCCGAGTCAGTATCGGAAATGGCCAAGCAGTTTATGATTTGAAATTAGCGAAAAATATAAAAAGGCAGACGACACTAAGCATGCGAAGAGTTAGGTTAGGGTTTTAAAAAAATAACCCCCCCCCCCATTTTGTTAAGGTGGCTTTCAAATCGTAAACTGCTTCGGGCATTTCTGGAACTGACTCGGAGAAGTTCTCCGTCAAAGTACGGTAATACTTTAGGTACCTATACATCAGTTACCATTTTGTTGCCTTTTTCTTTCATGGTGGCGTAATTGTAAGAGGTCAGCAAGCTTGAAATTTATTTTAACAGGTTGAAATAAATTTTAATCTGCAGAATCGGTTTTTACACGAAAATGGCGGCGAATTAAGGGTTTAATAAATAGAAAATTCTTGGCGCTCGTCTTAATTGGAATTTGTGGTAGAAGTACGACTGGTATTCATTCTCCCAGCTGAGTCGTTATGGTAGACATCAATAAACTGGAAGATCAGCGCCGTGGAAAGCCGCCATCTTGAGAAAATAAAATAAATACTTTAATAAATATTACAAAAATAAATATGAAATGTGGCACAAGGCCGAAAAAAAGGGGGAGGATAACTGGACATAACATTAACTTAAGTCACATGTGAAAAGATTTCCTTCAGCAATGTGAAAAGATTTTAGAATATAATATAACCCGGATGTACCCTGAAGGGAGCCAGGGCAGTAGTCGGAAAGGGGAATAGTCCTGCTAAAGAATTGCTCCTCCAGCGACCCACCAAACAGGGTCTGATAAAAAAATTAAGTCTGCATGGAGCAAATTGTACAACTGACGCCGTCTCGTTGAGGGGTTGACTCGTGACTCTGAAAGAACTCCTTAGTGTTGAAGTTCCTTCAGCATCGTAACAGTTTGTCCAGTGGCGACGGCACACCGCTACCGATCGCTTCGAGATCGCATATCAGTCAGATCAGCCGCCGGTTCCAAATGAGAAAAGGCAAAACCTAGATATAGGTTTTTGCACTACCTCTCTTCCCTCAACTAAGAATGGCCTCGTCCAACCTTGCTCCGTTTGATACCATATTCCTCCCTCCCGAAGGCCTCACCCACTCAATAGGCACGACCGCCTATTTTTATATATTTTTTTTACACAATCATCAACACAAAATCAGTTGAGTAAAACCCAAAGATTACAATAATAAATGTGATGTGAAGTTGGAGAATAAATCTTATAAAAAAATAAAAACGAATTAAATATACAATGAAAACAATCAAGTGTTAGTATAAGAATCCACCACTTGTAACATGTGGCGGCTAAGTAGTTTTTCAAGTCGAAAAAGTCGATGCAGATTCTAAAAGCTTTATTTCATAGACCTCTTTCGAAAGTGGGCCTGCCTCTGACAAAACAGCACATTTGTCACCTTATTGGGATCGGGAATTATCAAACAAAAATACGGGTAAAAAGGCACTATTTTCACAAGTAGACCCTTTTCCCTTTACTGACGATAGTGCAGTATAGTTAAGACACACATACATATACATATATATACATATATATATGGGAAATGAAAAAGGAAAAACCAAAAAGGAAGTTTTTATGTGTTCATCAACATTTCGTCTTTATTTGTAAGACTTATTCAGAATGATAATATAAAGAAAAATGTCATGCAAGTACATGGACATATAGGGTTGGCATGGTGGGTTGAAGGGAGGAAATAGTAGCCACTACTGGAAAAAACAGTAGGGAGCGACGTCCGAACCTGGTGAAGTCAGTTGCGAGGAATCACCAGCATATCAGTCAAGGATAAATTCTCGACAGTCAGTGCGTCAGAGACTGGGGCATTGTGAATGCAGTGGCTTTTTTTCTCTCGACCTTTCGTATATGTTCTGTTCGTTTATGTGGTCTACTCTTACAGGCTTTGCCTTTTCGCTTTTGGAAGGAGTTAATTGCCGATTGCCTGAGGCGTTGTCGCTAGGGAATACCGACGGGACCCCAGAGTGCATTACCTTGTGCTCTGGCTTATTCTGCCCGCGGTAAGAAGTAAACATTAATTTTTTGGGTATCTTTTACAATAGCCCTCAAACGAAAACGCTATAAAAAATAAACAAATAAAAGTTACTGAAGCCGATAAAACTGAATTTCCAACATACCTGTGACATTTATTGATGATTATAATCCGTTAAAAGTGCTATTTTTTTATAAATCGATATTTTTATCGTACGAAAATTGGAATAAAAAAATGGCGGCTTCTTTTACAAATTTTGCAGCCTCGTTCCGGTTTCATTCTGTCGGGGTTGTTTTTTTACTGGGACTCATATTCAAAGCGCAATTTTTCATATTTCAGCCAAGCAAAAGAACAAAAAACTACATTTTAAGCAAAAGGAATAAAATTATTTTTATTTACATGTGATTGTTCTTTTATTTACATATTTTCATTCGTCACACCGTAATGTTTTTTCCTGTTTAAAAAATTCCTTATCGTAACCCTAACCAAAATGAACGTTAAAATGTTCGTTTCATAAAATTTCAAAAACAAAAAACACAAACCACAAAACACCACACCACACCACACACACGAGAATCCGAAGCGAGGCTCGCAAAACAAGCCGGTCGACGCCATGTTTGTTCAGTAAAAATCCGTGCCGAGAATTTTTTTTTTTTTCATGTCTAATAAAAATCCATTCATCCTATGAAAACATACAAACAAATGGAATAGCTAACTAGGAAAATCTCCAGTCTCGACGTACGTCGCATTTATTTGTTGCATATTCATTTTTTTTTTGACCACGTTCTACAACTTTTTTTGAACCCGACTCGCGGGTTTGAGGGCTATTGTAAAAGATACCCAATTTTTTTTCGTATTTCTATACTTACATCTACCCGAATATTTCCAATCGAGATTTACGGAACAGACCAGAAATGGCCGAAACGTCAATTAGCACAGACATTAAAAAAAAAATTCAACCTAACTAGGTTTTGCATTTGTATGCCTTTTACATATTTCAAATCGTAAACTGCTTCGCCTATTTCCGGTTTGTTCTGTAAATCGCACTTTGAAACACCAAGTAGATATGGATCCTCTATAGAAACTTTGGCGATTGTAATTTCCAACAGAAAAAAGGGGGGGGGGGGGGGGAAATAGTCACCAAAGGCAAGAAAGTTTCTTTTCAACTACCTAATTTTTCGTGTTTTAAAAAGTGTTTTACATTTTTTTCGTTGCTTTCCTAGTTAACCCGACGTATTTAAGATGGCGCCGGATTTCACTCGAAGTAAAACCTCGATGTCGTAGAACGGTAAATTTATAGAAGTGCACCTTTCGTATTTCGACCCATAAAAAAAAAAAAATAAAAATTTCTACTTTTTGGGGCAAATTACATATAAACAGCCTCAACAAATATCCGCTATGAAAAAAAATTATGAAAATTTTTATTATTTTAGATTTTAGGAGGGAGGGGGGGTCACTTCCCTATATAAGTTATACGTAAAGTGAGCACGCATTTGTTGGCCACCGAATCTCACCTCTCGTATTTCGACCCCTAAAAAAAAAAAGTTTCTACTTTTGGGGGCAAGTTACATGTAAACAGCCATTTTAGATGTTAGGAGGGGTGGGGGATCACTTTCCTATATAAGTTATACGTAAAGTGAGCACGTGTTCACTTTACGTATAACTTATATAGGAAAGTGATCCCCCACCCCTCCTAACATCTAAAATAAAAAAAAAAAATTTTTTTTTCATAGCGGATATTTATTATGGATGGCTGTTTACATGTAATTTGCCAAAAAAAGTAGAAACTTTTTTTAGGGGTCGAAACACGAGAGGTGAGATTCGGTGGCCAAGAAATGGGTGCTCACTTTACGTATAACTTATATAGGAAAGTGACTCCCCCTCCTAAAATCTAAAATAATAAATATTCTCATAATTTTTTTTCATAGCGGATATTTGTTGAGACTGTTTACATGTAATTTGCCAAAAAAAGTAGGATACTTTTTTTTTTTTAGGGGTCGAAATACGAAAGGTGCACTTCTATAAATTTACCGATTAATAAGGCATAGATAAATATAAATAAAAGCGCTTTAAAATACAAAAAGAAATAGACAGATAAGTAGAAAAATAACTTTTCTTGCCTTTGGTAACATTTGACGATTTGTTTTGTTTTTCACTTTTTCTGTTAGAAAATTATTAAAAATCGCCGAAACATAGAATAAAATCATTACCGAACAGTAGGCACTTATAAAGCAGATGTTTTGTACGTTACGTGTACGTACAAAAACTTTAAAAAATACATTTTGGTAAAATTGTCGTTTCTCAACCAACGGCGGACAATAAATTGTCTATAGTTTTCAGATTTTTTTTGCAAATAAATTGCTTTGGCCTAATTTCTCAACTGCATTTCCTTTAAATTAGTCCCAAACAACTTATTTGAGTTTACGTACTCGGTTGGAAAACGACAATTTTAACTACATTTTTATGTGTATTAGGAGTAAGATAATTTGCGAGTTTATCTGAAGAACGCAGGTTTTCTTGCTGCCCCCCCCCCCCTCCAATAATCTTCCCACGAAGAGATGCGAGACTATCGTTCCTAAGGTGGTCGGATTTTTTCCGTCACTAATAGAAATTCTTACGGACAAGATTATCCGCCATCTTTTTTATTTATTTTTGATCTTATTGCCACTCGGACTTAGGGTATTTTATGATAAGCATTTATAAAGTTTGATTAGCGTCTGGCATTAAACAGAAAATACCCCCCCCCCCAATTTTATAGAATCACTAGTTTCCAAACCGGTTTAGAGACCGAAGTGATTCCTTAAAAATACTAAAGTTTGAAAACGAAATTTAAGAAATGCGAAAAGTTGTGCATAGGCGATAAAAAAATGTTTCTTTTTATTGTTAAATAAAGAACGTTTTGAGGTTAATCAATGCATTATTACGTAGTAATAGGGAAAAGGAATACGTTTTAATACATTTTTCGTCAAAAACAGACAATGGCCACCATTTTATAGCTGTTCAGGCTCCATTCTTGTAGCATATTTACACATTTATAACATGTTTTTCTTCGATTATATGCGTAATAATTAGAGCTTTACTCAAAATGGTCCATTTAATATTTTAAAAAATAACAAAACCATTTCCATCGCATATACACATTTTTTTTTATCGCATTAAGTTGGAGGACGCCAACCTATACGATTGCCAAATTAAATCTAAGCAATATTTTAAATAACATGGACTTACCAGTTCCGTGTCCCAGCGAGCCTAATCGACTCGTAACATTAAATAAGTAAAATTCTTTGGAAATAAATGAAAGATCCGGCTTACCCAATCAGACGTGATAGGCCTTGACATTGTCGGAAGGGGCTTCCTCGCTCACAAAGAGAGTGCCTGCGTTGCCAATCGTAATCCCCATTTGTTTAAATTTACTGGTACTAAAGGACAGGAAAAGATCGGTCAATTCGCCATCCTCGCTGAATTTATAAATCCTATTCTGGCTGGTGTCTGCCACAAATATTGTGCCATCATTGCTGACAGTCACACCCCCGGGACTGAACGAAGAGTCGCCATTGCATTTGTACACAAACTTTAGCTTCTTGCTGTTAACATCGACACATATCAGACATTTCCTGCAGTAATCGGAGATTAACAAGTCGCCGGACTTTGTAGTGGTCAGGTAATGTGGCCAAAGGAGAAGCTGTTGGCTTAGGATATCATTGGAAATGGAAGTGACTACTTCAGCTCGTATGGTCAAGATGTCTATTTGAGGAGGGGAATAAGTGGAACAGACCAGAAAACCTTCCTGCAATGAAGCGACGCCGTAATACCGCTTTTCGGTCGGAATTTTCCTAATCTTCATAGGGAATGTGTGACAGAGATAAGAAATCTCCTTGGTTCTTGGCAGAGTAATGGCCACCCGGTCTTCAGTAAGGTTGCAGACTTTACAGGGCCAAGACTCGACCGTCAACTGATCGATAAAATCTCCGTTCGTGGAAAACTTCTTCACTTTTTCATTGGTCCAATCGGTGACTAGCAGATTGCCGTCTTTCAAGATCAATATGTCGTCGATTTGACAAGAGACGTCCTGATCGATTTTAGCTGAAAACTCGCCAACCTTTTCAACCGTTTTTGTTGGTAACCGACAAACTGTGCTTGTCGATTGTTGGATCGGAGAAGTTAAAATCCATTTTTCGATTACGTCATCATTGTTGCATTTAGTTCCGAGGGTATCGAAGCTGGCAGACAAAGACTGGTCTTCAGGTGTTTCCAGTAACATTCCTTCTCCTAGAGGAGAGTCTTGTAGCTTTCTAAAACAATAAATAAAATTAGAATTGGGCACGAAACAGAGGCTGCCATTTTGCTGCTCACTATAAAGGTTTACGCCCCATAACCTTAAAGCGGTTGCCTTTATACTTGGATAAATACGGAGGAAGTCCGTGTCTTTGGTAGATTCTGCGGACGATCGAAGATATTCAGTAGAAGTAGATAAAGAACTCAACAGGGTTTTTGCTTTTTTAAGTTGACCATTTACCTGCATTTGTTGTTCAGAGTGCAGTTTTTCTACCTGCTCGACAGCAAGCTTCTCTTTCACCTCGAGTAATTTCTCCATGGCGAGTCTTACGCTCTTCAAGTCTCGAACGATCGTCTCACGGTTCATGTCCACCTTCTCTTTATTCTTTAAGATTTTGCCGATCAGCGTCTCCGTCTCGAGTTTCTTGACCTCCAGGCTTCGCTTAAACTTCCAGCATTCCTCTTTCTTCGTACGGACGATGTCCTTGACGGCAACGACCTTGTCGCACTTCCGATGTAGCAGACCGAAGCAGACAGAACATAGCAACTCGTCGCAACGCTCGCAGAACAGCCGCAGGACTTCGTTGGTGTGGATACGACACGCGTCTTCGGACACATGCTCGCTCAACTTCTTCAGGTCGAGCAACGACAGCGGCTTCGCGTTGTGAGACGAGCTCAGCGTGAACGCCCCGTGCGATTCGCTACACTCGGTGCACATAGCTTCCTGGCAATCTTCGCACCAGAAGACGGCGAGACAGGGTCTCTTGATGCGCGAACACGGCTGACAGCTGATGTTGAGCAGCTGTTCGCTTTTAGTCTTCTCCATCAGCTGCGTGATGAGAAAGTTGGTGATGAAACATTTCGACCAGTCACCGACCTCCACGCCGGGATCTGGCGGTGACGTGTGCTTGCGACAAACAGGACAAGGGAAGCCAGTGATAGTCCTCTCGGCCTGGAGCTGTGTTCGATTTATGATTTCTTGGAGACAAGTTTGACAGAAAGTATGCAAGCACGGCAAAGCTTTCGGTTCGTGAAACTCTTCTTTACATATCAGACAAATAGCGAATTCGATGTCAATCGAAACAGTTGGCATATTGTTTTTTTTTGTTGTTAGTTTTTATTACTAATTTATTAATATTTCTATTTTTTTTTAATATACCGGCTTTAAATAAGGGTAAGCCTTTCGCTTTTTTGTCCTTATATCTTACTAAGCACTATGTTAATGTAGCCAATCTAATTGCGACGGGACGAATATACCAGGTTGGACGAGTCCATTTTCATTATATATATATATATTTGGATATATA
>OY744519.1:7063430-7193430 GCA_963556195.1 Sepiola atlantica
TATATATATTTGTATATATATATATTATTTATATATCATATGTATATATTATATATATAATGTTTAAATTAAATATATTATATATATATATATTGTACATATAGTATATATATAGTATATATATACATCATATTTTTATTATATATATATTATATATAGCAGTATGTTTTTAAAAGGATGTGGGCAATGCAAATTCCGGGTCAGATGTAAGTTGGAAAGGAACAAAAATAATAAATCGAATACGAAACGGCACTTACTATTTATTTTTCCTTAAAATCTTACATAACAGCAAGTGTGGTGTTAGCTGTTTGTGTGATATCCGGATGACTATAAAAATCATTTACTTAATATTTCAGGAAAAGAAACTTCCCTTTGTCAAAAATAATAAACACCAGAAGAAAATTCCGTCCGTGCAGAGAATCTACCAAAATTATATATATATATATATATATATATATATATATATATATATATATATATATATATATTTTATATATTATATATATGATATACATATATTATATATATATATTATATATTATATATATGATATATATAGATATTATATATATATATATTTTATATATATATATGATATATATATATTTTATATATTATATATATGATATATATATATTATATATATATATATATTATATATATATGATATATATATATGATATATATATATTATATATTATATATATGATATATATATTATATATATATATTTGATATATTATATATATGATATATATATATTATATATATATATATTTTATATATATATGATATATATATATGATATATATATATATATTATATATTATATATATGATATATATATTATATATATATATATTTGATATATTATATATATGATATATATATATTATATATATTATATATGATATATATATATTATATATGATATATATATATTATATATATATTTTATATATTATATATATGATATATATATTATATATATATATATTATATATATATATCATGTATATATATGATGTATATATATATATATTATATATATATATTATATATATGATATATATATATTATATATATATATATTATATGTATATATCATGTATATATATATATATCATGTATATATATCATGTATATGTCTCTAAGACCATAACTTTCGCCCATCCACCAAAATCACAGCCCCCCTCCCTCTCTACCCATCCTCCTTTCCCTGCATACACCCCCCATACACAAACATTCCAACTTACTTTTCCCCTTCAATCTTGACCGCAGCCATCTGGTCAAACACCTCCCTCCTCCCTCTCCTCCACTCCCTCTCTGCCATCCACTTTACCCCTGCTCATCCCCCACCTCTTTCTCTTACCACCAGCCACAGTAGTCCTTGCTCACCCCATCCTTCCATTTTTTCCCCACTCATTTTCTTCAACATTCATTTTTATTCTCCAACAAGTACGGACGTCCACCCAGTAGTGGCCATTATTTTATTTTATTTTTCCTCCCAATATGTCTACCCTACATGTATCTGTACTTGCATGAGATTTTTTCTCTATATTATCATCCTGATGAAGTCTTATAAATAAAGACGAAACGTTGATGTACACATAAAAACATCCATTTTTTTTGGTTTTCCTTTTTCATTTTCCCATCACGTCGGATTACCTTCATCCTTCTCTTCCCATATATGATATATATTATATATATCATGTATATATATTATGTATATATATATGATATATATTATATATATATATTATATATATATCATGTATATATATATATATATTATATATATATTATATATATATCATGTATATATATATATATCATGTATATATATATATCATGTATATATATATTATATATATATATTATATATATATATATATATATTATATATATATATCATGTATATATATGTTACATATATATGATATAAATATATTATATATATATTTTTTATATTATATATATATTATATATTTTATATATATATATATAATATATATATATGTCAGGGCCGGCGGGACAGTTATGAAAGTGGGGGGGGGGGGGGGGCTTCTCCAAAAAAGTGGGGGGGGGCTGGTTAAATACATGCATATCAACTTTACTATTGATTACCATAAAGTGGGGTGCCCAAGTTCAAAAGTGAGAGGGCTTGAGCCCCCTCTCTGCCCCCCCCCCCCCGGTGCCGCCGTCCATATATATATATATATATATATATATATATATATATATATATATATATATATATATATGTGTGTGTGTGTGTGTGTGTGTGTGTGTGTGATATGTATAGAAGGAGAGATAGAGAGAGAGCAAAAAAAAGTTATTAAACAGATAACAGAAAATCAAATTTAAAAAATGACGTTGTAAAAAAAATCCGGCTCACAACAAAAAGTAACAAGTCCAATCACAACAACAACGACAACAACAACAACGACAACAACAATAATAATAACGGTAAAAACAATCGCAAAAAATAAGTCTACAAATGCTTTTTGTTCGTGGAACTCTTTTTTCATATCGGACGGATGGCGAATTCGATGTCTATTCAAACAGTTGCCATTTTGTTTTTCTGGATTTTTTTTACTTATTCATTTTGAAAAATTTTTTAACAGATAAGACTTTCGCTTTTCCGCCCTTGTATTTTTTTATACATATTCATTAATATAAAAATATCAACAAAATGTGGCACAAGGCCAAAAGAGGGGCGCGAAAAGGTCGGTCGTGACAAACAATTTCTAACTATTTTAACTTGACTAGTTTCATTCACCAAAATACCACATTTATAATATGCATCTTTCTCGATTCACCAAAAGAATTCATTCCATGAAAAACCTACTAAAAACCCACATATAATATGCAACGGGGGGTTCGGCAGATGAAAAATTTTATGTACAAAATTAATATGAAAAATAGATACAATGAAAATAACTCAAATTAGTACCCACCTTCCATGTTACGCCGTCCTCCGAAACAAACAAATTCTGCCAAACGCCCACCATTACGAATCATCACGGTGTTATCTCACCGTTCATCAGTCAAACTCTGTAACCCTTATCCTCGAGTGGCCTTCGGGCCTCGATAAGTGGTGACTCTTTAGTAAACAAAATTATAAACTGTGGCAGATACGCAGATTTGCCAGTCGAAAATAAAGGTCTCAACGCTTTATTAACTTCACCACCTTCGAAAATTTCGAAGGGTGACCTGCATCTTTGGCAAATCAAAAAAATCTGTCACATTATTAAGTAAGGGATTGGGGAATTAACAACTTAAATTGGAGGGAAAAAAATAAAAAGGGGGGCAATGAAATCATTCATACACTAGCTAAGTTATGAACTAGAATTAACAAATAACAGGTCACCTAGACTAGTCCTAAACGGGTCATAATTAATGTTCGTTTCTACAACGCAAAATCCTCTACCTTAGTACGTCCAAATGGCACTCAAGTCTAGCTCTTGTCACTCGACACAGCCGCGCAACTCTCACCAACCTTTCACCAAAATCTGCCGGAGGGAGTTCCACCTTCTCGGCCCCTAATGCGGATTTTCAGGTAATATTTGAAAATTCGAATAAGGTCGAGAGAGGTGAAGGCCTCACTTCCGTAGACTACTTTCATACGTGTTGACCATATCACGCCTCTCATAACGGCAAGTAAGCTTAGAAACACACAACGTTTTCACTTATACGTTGTCAGAGCGCAATTGCTACAATGACGTCACGTTCAGTATGCGAACAACAACATAATAAGTGACATAATGATACTGCAACGAAAGGCGTGACTCACAGTCTCGTCTTCGTCACCGCATCGATCACAACTCGGTGAATTCACCAAGACAAAACAGCCTCAAAGTTACGATGGTTCACCCTATTGAATGCTTTGGACTTATCTAAATTGATCAGCGCGGCTTCTGGATGGACTTTATCTATGATCAAGTGTACCGAGTGCAAATTATCCTGAATGGTCCTATCTTTTACAGCACGAGTGGCTAAAATATTGGCCAAAATCCGTAACTCTGTGTTTAGCATAGTTATGGGCCGAAACGTATCTATCCCATCCCAACCAACCGTTTTTAATTTTGCGTAACACCTTCACAGCCCCATGATAAAATACAGGGGAATAGTCCCGTTCCTAAACCACAAGTTAAATAAAGCTGTCAGCAAAGGAACAAAAATGTGCGACATCCTCAAATACACTCTGTAGGGTAAACCATCGATCCCAGGAGACTTGTTAAGGTCGACCCGCTTTAAGGCTTCCAATACTTCTTTCTCTGTTATGCAATCCTCGCGCCTAGCCGCTTTGGTCGCCTCGAGACAAGAAAAGTCGGCTAAATAGGGGTTGAAATGCACTAAAGACAGACCGGGTTCCCTGGTGAAAAGATTCTGGAAATGAGAACGAAACACCTCCAAAACACCTTCGTTTGTGGTCACGAGACGTCCATCCGGCAATATGACACGTGCGATATGTCGATCGGTAGCTTGTCGGTGTTGTTCTGCACGCAATTCAGCATCCATATGTGTTGCTTCCTGAGGAATTCTCTTTAACCTAGCTCTTAACCTATTAATTTAATCCACACGTGGTCCGGCCACGTCCAAAATAGTGGGATGACATGCTGCTACAAAGGCATCTCTCCCACAACCTTTGGTCGGGGGATTCATTCTCTCATAACCATTTGTCCGGCAATCCTTCGCCACTGTGGTTAATCCTTTGTTCTTAACTCCCGCCATAATTGCTAACACCCTGGGCTATAACCTCAACAGATTCACCTCGCCCTTTTCTTCCACTGACTCATCGTAGGGTTGTCTTCGATACCCTTCACAACTTGGCACACCTCGGACTCAAAGTCACAATGAAGCTGATTTCTACTAGATTTTTCTGGCCGAATATGAGGCGCGACATCACTGCATGGACACGTTCCTGCGTATCCTGCCAAAAGTCAAAGGTACACAAGCATATCCGTGCACCACTTGGAACATTCAGCACTCCAGACGCTCAGTTCAGCCATATCCACATGGATCTGATTGAACCATGGCCGGTCAGTCAGGGATTTACTAATCTCCTGACCTGTATAGACCGCTTTACACGGTAGCCAGAAGCCATTCCCCTAAAAGACATTTCGATTGAATCCGTGGCGCGAGCCCTTATATCTGGCTGGATAATGCATTATGGATTTCCCACAACTATTACCACCGACCGTGATGGACAGTTTGAATCCCATCTATTCCAGGAACTTTCCAGGATTTTAGGGATTAAATGTATCTGTACGACTAGCTATCATCCAGCTTCTAACGGAATTATTGAACTCTTCTATCGTCAATTGAAAGTCGCGTTGCGTGCTTATCCTGACCAACAGCGATGAAGCGAGTATGTACCTATTGTCCTTCTTGGCTGTCGCGCTGCAATCAAAGAGGATCTCGGATACTCTCCAGCCGAACTTGTTTATGGAGTACCTCTATCGGTGCCAGGTCATATGCTGACCCCGATAGATTTAACAGCAACAGATACAGTTTTGTACACAGACAGACTGCAAGATTATTTTAATAAGCTTCCACCAATGAACCCTCGAATAGAGACCACAAAATCATCGGTTCCTAAAGACATTTCTTCGTGGACTCAAGTTTTTGTTAGAAAAGACTCTGTGAAAGCCCCTCTTACTCCACCTTATACTGGTCCTTATCGCGTGCTTTCACGCACTGACAAATTATTCACACTAGACATCGGTGGTAAAAAAGAAACTGTATCTATTGACAGGATAAAAAGAGCCTTTCTAGACACAAAAACACAAGAGCCACATATTCCTCCTACTTACATATTGCATCAACCGACTCTTACACCAGTAAAAGTGCATATACCTCCAAAAGACAATTATGTCACCACTACACGCAGTGGTCGGCGAGTACATTGGCCCAAAAAACTGTGTAAGACTCTATATATATATATAGAAAGAGCTTTTTTGAGTCCTTGTACTCTATTGTACAATTACTGCTTTTCACAGAAAAGACAAACATTTTCCACAAAAAAATAATTTTCACAGAAAATTCATAAACATTTAAAAAGAAAAAAAAATTTTTTTACAGAAAAGGCATGAACATTGAACACTTGTTTTAACCAAAGAAAACTTCACTGAAAAGTAGACATTTTTTTTTTTAATTCTGTAAACTGAATTGACATATTTTGTATTTTTATCCTGTATAACTGCTACTTTTAGCAAATGACTACATTTTTTCTCTATCAGCTTTCCGCCTAAGCAGGGGGTGATGTAGCGGTCATAAACAGACCTATTTTCTCCCTCTGAAAAATGTTCCCATGGAGTGAGCGGGTCACACCCTGATTAATCAGCTTGCAGGGCACATGGATTCCTTCTGTCGGCTGAAGAACTATTTCAGCCCTTTTGGGAATCACGAGTGGTCAGCAGAGAGACCCCGACAAGCAACAAGGAAACACTTCTTTCTCTCTCTCCTACCCCTCTCTACTGGACGTGTCAGGAACTACTAACTTAGTCTGAAAATAGTTGATGACAGACCTTCGGCAGCTCTAAGAACTTCCTACTTTCCTATTCCTCTTTCGGACACTGTCCAATTTCTTCCACCTATACAAAACGGTATAGGTAACCTTTTTGAATAAACCCCTTTTCGTTGTTGTTACAAAGAGATTTTGTTATTTCATTTCGTGTCTGAAACATAAGATAGGAACAACGTTCCCTTCTTTACAATACTAAATAAATGTTAACTCCAAAAGGTTCATGTCATAATTTATAAAAAAACATTTTTATCGCCTATACACAATTTTTTATCGACGCGAATCTCAACGTTTACCTTCAAGTGTTCTGATACTATACTTTATCTTTTCTGTTCTCGGTCAGTGAGGGAGAAATCTGTCTAAACTGAGGCAATTTCTATTTTTGTTTCAATCCAGAGTGCCCCTTTTTGGGGAGCTCGATTTTCTCCACATTAAAAACAGACTTGTCATTTATTACTGACAGCCTGACTGTTTGACAGATCTCGCTTGCTACTTACTAGCATGACGTCACTTTTTAAGTGACCAGACCTTAGTTTACTTTACGACAGCCACAGCCGGATACACGTACGTTCACTTTTGTTATATAGGGTAGGTCGAGTGAATGAACGAGAAATCTGAAAACAAGTAAACAATAAAAGTTTTTTTTTTATTTATTGCTTAATTTACTTATCCTTAAGCTCAATCTAAATCTGGTTTAAAAGAGTAACGAAACGTGACTTAGAGCGGATTACGGCAAATTTAATCCTTTCTTTCTTTTTTCTGTCAGCTTTGAACACCAAGGCCGTTAAGAAGAAGGCTTAAGTCATTCGGTTCAACGACTTCGTTGAAAAGCGGACATTTTTAGATGCGTCCATACATCTACACATCTACGTCTGTCCGTTTGTCCGTCGACCACAATTAAGTTTAAATTTTCCATCGCTGAACGCATAGAGGATAAGGGGTTATATTGAAGGTGTTAACTCTGTTACGTTGGCCGAATGTCGCACATTTCGACCACTGTTACGTAAAAAAAAATACCCCATGATATTTTTACCCGTTTTTTTTTTTTTCAAATAATAATTTGTTTTCTACAAATACTTTAATTATTAATTATTAAAAAATAATAAAAGCAATTTTTTTTTTCATAAATGGATTTTGTAATGGGCATAAAGTCCATTGAACCGTGATCGTCGTAATAGCAGGCCCTTCCAATGGAAAATGACGTCATGCTCTGTAGGTAAATCGAACAGTCAGACGATGGGTGTTTTGACCCCTCCTCTCACTTAAAAATTCATCAAAATTCAGGAAATCAACCAATTTTAATGAAATTTTCAGTAGTTATTCATTAACGATCACTGAATATAATTAACCCATTACTTTATTAGAAATCTTAGTGCAAATGTATTATTTCGTGTAAACAAAAAACACCTTCATTAAAATTATATCATGAATATATTTTTATGAAAATCTTTTAAAATATAGTTCTCATATTTTACGAAGAAGAAAGCCGCTAAATTCCGTATAACTCAAAGAAAAATTAAGTTCTCGAATTAAATAACATTGCAGAAATAACACGACGCGGTTTTCTAATATTTGCACATATCTAGTTAATGATAACTTTTTAATAAAAAGCATTAGACAACTTTAAAAATAGATAAAGGAAGGAACATGATTCGAATTATATTGAAACTGATTTTTATTCAATATAAATTTAAATATAAAAATTTCACAATAAATAATTGTTTATGAATTTAGGAAACAAACAATTAAATAAACAAACGAATTATGAATACTTTTAAAAATGTAAACAAACAATAAATAAATTTAAATAAAAACAAACGATAAGTTAGTTTAAAAATGTAAACAAACAATAAATAAAACAAATTAAATTGAACCAAATAATTTAAATACAAACAATAAAGTTACTAGTGCAGATTTGTTTTTACTCAAACTTATTTAAAAATCTGTTGTTGTTTTTTTGGGGGGAAATCGCTGTAGACAATGCATGAAGCCACTTGCTGTAAGGAGCTACCAAGAAAAAATATGATTATCACAAAGACAGATGTCTATTGTTCTTAGTCTTGAAAAGACCAAGGCTATGAAGATAGGAAGAAAACAGTCAGCAGGAAGAGAGTTCCACAGACCTGAAGTTCTTGGAAAGAAGCTACTGGAATATGAAGCTGTATTACAATGAGGTATCAAAACAGCGAATTGATGAAGACCACTAGACCAACGAGTAAAATGAGCTGGAACAAAAGAAGCAGGGAATATATCACATAATTCTGAAGAACACATGCCATAATAGTATTTATAGAAAAGACTGAGACTAACAACATCACGTCTTTGAGACAGAGATTGCAGAGAAGAAGAAAGGATAGACAAATCAAATTACAGATACGTTTCTGCACCTTATCAAGAGCCCTCAAATGGAACTGAGATTCACCAGCCCAAATATAACATAGTTTTAATTAAAAGTTTGCAATTTTCTGCTTAATTTTTTGTTGTTAATGTGGTCATTTTCCTTACCACAAAAATTGTTCAGCAGAGAATTTGAAGAGCTCCATATAATCATTCTTTCGATTCTTTCAATACTGTGACCCTCATCACAAGAGTCAACATGAAAAAGAAGATTGGCATCTGCCAAAACATTTAAGGTGATGTACAAAGCTAATTGTCGTTGATGTACAGAATGAAGAAAGGAAGGATTTTTTACAAGTTTGCCAATAACTCCATAATTGTAGAGAACGAAATTTGTCGTCACATCATTAGGATATAAAAGAGATCCTTTATTAATCCCTTTAAAATAACTCTTTATTTCAGCTGTTTCCTCTACATCATCTCTTCCAGATACTAAATTTTTACAACTATTGCATTTCATTTTCTTAAAAACTGCATAACAGCAATAACCTGCTAAGTATAATATA
Organism: Sepiola atlantica; assembly: GCA_963556195.1. NCBI lineage: Eukaryota > Metazoa > Mollusca > Cephalopoda > Sepiida > Sepiolidae > Sepiola > Sepiola atlantica. The sequence continues at coordinate 7,072,863 of OY744519.1, forward strand.
ACAGGGAGTACTTCTCTGCACTGATTAACATCATCGTCTGTCACATCTATGTTAAATTTGTAAACATCTAACTGTTGTTCTCTCGTCATTTCATCCCAGTTAGCTTCTTGTAAATTCTTCAAATCAATAGCTCGGTCGTTAAGTGGCAGGCTCAGTTTTAACACTTGACGTATAGAGACATTATATTGATCCCCACTAAGTTGCCGGTACTGGCCAAACCTTGCCTCAAGGTTATCTGTTTGAAACTTGCCAGGTAACATATACGTCATGTTCATTTCTTTTATGCAATACTTAGTCAGTTCAAGAATTGCATATGTGGTATGATGTAAAGCAATGTATGTTTCCTTTGTTAATTTCCCAGTTCTTCCAGGAATGCTATTCCAACATTCTAACCAGTCACAGAATACAGTGAGAAATGTATAATTTCCTCCATTTAATTTAAGTGGATTAGCATATTCATTGTTAAGCCGGCAACCTTTATATGGTGCTTTTACATTCATTATTGTCCACCAAATATAAAATATATTTATGTATTCTGCAGTTTCCGCAAAGTTGGGCAAACATTTCTGTTTTCCTAAGGTCAGCAATCCCTGAATAGTGTATTCATTAAAAATTTGCAGAACCAAATTAACATTTTGCCTTTCAAGATTTGTGGGAGAAATGGTCTTTGAAGTAAATTTGTAACAATATTTCAAAAGTGATTGAGATTCCAGGGCATAAAGTTTGTGTAAACTAGAAAATGGGGCACTTTGGAAGTTATCTAATTCATGATTTCCATTATGACAAAACTTTGGGAATATCATGCATTTATTTGCATCTTTTTGGTCAAGTCAGTTGTTTCTAATGCATTTTAATATATGTACTGAGTCGAATAAGAAGAAAAGAGGTTTTGACTTTATAACTGGATGTGGATATAAAATGGAAAGCTTTGCTGGGCTACAAAAGAAAGACATAGCCTTTTTATTTATTGCATTATTATCTGTTATAACAGATAATACTCTAAAGCCTATCTTCTCTAAACCAATTATTAAACGTTTGATTATGTCAAATAAGCTCTCAGCTCGAAGACATTTAGTTGGCATAACGTGCACAACATCCTTATATTGTGAGAATACACTGCTAAGCATAAAAGCATATGCACTTGTCGCAGCTTCATTAATGTTGTTGGCTAAGCCAAAAACATTACCGTCCTTATAATCAAATAAAAATACTGTGATGTCCTCCTGCACTAGTAACTTGAACTTACTTTTAATATACAAAATGCTAGATCAGATCCAATTACCAGGGACAGTGATTTTAGGGAATGGAGATTTGATGATACGGCATATCTTGTTGCCTAATAATACTCCAATAATTTTTATCAATAAAATGTAATTCATTTTCCACATCATCAATTTCCAAAAATGTTTTCTTTTTTGTATTCTAATTAAAGCACGTTTCAGTGCAGAATTTTCAAGTCTATTTTTTTTTGCATTTGGTGACTCTATATGTGGTTGATGTAGATACATATGAGGAACAGTTTGGTAAAATTCTAGGTATAACACCTTTTTGAAGCAATGGTCTGTGAAGTCTAACTGTAATGGTGTTTCCTGTTTTTTCATCAAATCCTGATGTCTCTCTTTGTATATCTTCGAGCCGAAAATGAAGTTCACATACCTGAAGAAATAATTTAAAAGACAACCATACCATAATTTTAACTCTTGTTATTAACTAAGAAAGGATATTGAACAAACAGCTACAATATTAAATAAGTTCAAAAATGGAAATTTAAAAAAATACTTGTAGAAACACATCCAATAAATTTAATCCATGTTATCAATTAATGTAATGAAATTACAACATTAAGAATTCATAACATTTATTGAAAAAATTGAAAATGTGTGTTCTTTTTCTGTAAAACGAAGTTTATTTACAATATAGTAACGTTTGAATATCTCGATAAATTTGCACACTTTTCTGGAAATAAAATTCTAATTTTTTCTTTAGGCTTAAAAATCGAACTCTTTAAAATAAGTTAAAACACGACATCATCGAAAATCTGTCATTTCAGACATTTTTTTTCCCAGATTTGTTTTAGAAGAAAAGAAAACTCTTTAAAATAAGTTAAAACACGACATCATCGAAATTCTGTCATTTCAGACATTTTTTTTCCCAGATTTGTTTTAGAAGAAAAGAAAACTCTTTAAAATAAGTTAAAACACAACATCATCGAAATTCTGTCATTTCAGACATTTTTTCCCCCAGATTTGTTTTAGAAGAAAAGAAAACTCTTTAAAATAAGTTAAAACACAACATCATCGAAATTCTGTCATTTCAGACATTTTTTCCCCCAGATTTGTTTTAGAAGAAAAGAAAACTCTTTAAAATAAGTTAAAACACATCATCGAAATTCTGTCATTTCAGACATTTTTTTCCCCAGATTTGTTTTAGAAGAAAAGAAAACACTTTAAAATAAGTTAAAACACAACATCATCGAAATTCTGTCATTTCAGACATTTTTTCCCCCAGATTTGTTTTAGAAGAAAAGAAAACTCTTTAAAATAAGTTAAAACACAACATCATCGAAATTCTGTCATTTCAGACATTTTTTCCCCCAGATTTGTTTTAGAAGAAAAGAAAACTCTTTAAAATAAGTTAAAACACAACATCATCGAAATTCTGTCATTTCAGACATTTTTTCCCCCAGATTTGTTTTAGAAGAAAAGAAAACTCTTTAAAATAAGTTAAAACACAACATCATCGAAATTCTGTCATTTCAGACATTTTTTCCCCCAGATTTGTTTTAGAAGAAAAGAAAACTCTTTAAAATAAGTTAAAACACAACATCATCGAAATTCTGTCATTTCAGACATTTTTTCCCCCAGATTTGTTTTAGAAGAAAAGAAAACTCTTTAAAATAAGTTAAAACACAACATCATCGAAATTCTGTCATTTCAGACATTTTTTTCCCAGATTTGTTTTAGAAGAAAAGAAAACTCTTTAAAATAAGTTAAAACACAACATCATCGAAATTCTGTCATTTCAGACATTTTTTTCCCCAGATTTGTTTTAGAAGAAAAGAAAACTCTTTAAAATAAGTTAAAACACAACATCATCAAAATTCTGTCATTTCAGACATTTTTTCCCCCAGATTTGTTTTAGAAGAAAAGAAAACTCTTTAAAATAAGTTAAAACACAACATCATCGAAATTCTGTCATTTCAGACATTTTTTCCCCCAGATTTGTTTTAGAAGAAAAGAAAACTCTTTAAAATAAGTTAAAACACAACATCATCGAAATTCTGTCATTTCAGACATTTTTTCCCCCAGATTTGTTTTAGAAGAAAAGAAAACTCTTTAAAATAAGTTAAAACACAACATCATCGAAATTCTGTCATTTCAGACATTTTTTTCCCCAGATTTGTTTTAGAAGAAAAGAAAACACTTTAAAATAAGTTAAAACACAACATCATCGAAATTCTGTCATTTCAGACATTTTTTTCCCAGATTTGTTTTAGAAGAAAAGAAAACTCTTTAAAATAAGTTAAAACACAACATTTATTTGTTTACTATTTTTTTTAACCCTTTTCCATTCTGTTTTCAATGGAGGTTTATTTTTTATAGAATCACTTCCGTTTTGTTAGCTGTCGTTAAAAATGTCTGGTTTTATTCTTGTTTTTTTTAATAAAAATATTGTGATGTTTTAGTTTTTCCTTGACACCCATAAATAAATTATTTTACTTTCCTTTTATTTATAAATAAAAAAATTATAAAAAAATTTTAAAAATTATTATAGATACAGATTTTTCTTTAAAATTAGCACCAAAATTGTGACTAATTTAAGATTTTAAAATATCATTTCATAAATTATCCCGCTTAATGCAACGTATCCAGGCTAAAAACAGTTTTTTTATCTTTGGAAAACCAAATACAGCAAATTTTAGTCCATTTTTGTAATTTCCGTTACAATGTGGTACAATACATTCAAATGGCATCTTGAGTTTTCTCTTACAGAGAAAAATGAAGATGACACTAAGGGGAGATAAGATGGCCACGGACAAACCCAACACCTACGACGAATGACGCCACCAGAAAATCTAGAGTCAGTGACAAGGCCTGCTATAACGACGGCCACGATTGAACGCGACTTCCATTTACTTCTGTAAGTTTTAAACTAATTGTTTTTATATTTGAAAGAACTCGGATTTATAATGAAATTAAATAATTCTTGTAGTCTAACCATAAGAAAAACAATGTTACAAAGACAATCCAACTTCCCAACAGATTTACAGCACCACCACTCTCTCTCTCTGCTCTTCTCTCTGCTCTCTGCAAATCAACTCCCTGCTTTCCATCAGTACTTTCATTTATTTGAGTTGGTCTCCACATATGCTAATTAGTTCTAACTATAAAAGTCTACATTTGTGAAGAGAAGCCCATTTTTACTCTGGCAGAAGCATCGCATTCTCTTTTCAGCTGGTAAGTGTTCCTCTTTCTTAGCACACTCCCTCCTGATCGTATGATCACACAAGTGGCAGTGGGTGGCTGGTCGTTTTACCCTAGTACTCCCACGTAGTAGACCAGTTATTTCTTCCTCACTGACTAAAGGATCTGAATTGGTAATGGAATAAGGCAGTTCAACCAAAGCAGGTCCGGCCTATCCCTCACTCTCAGATGTGGAACCACTACTACTTTCATTGGAATCTAGTTTTCTCCATTCAGCATTCTCTGATGATGTGTCATCGTTGTTGTCCAGTACCGGTGTTGAATGCTCTCCCTCCTAGACAAGGTCCAAAAAAGAGTTGCAAACGTAATGGGTCCCTCATTATTAACCAAGCTCCAGCCCTTGTCCCATCGCCGCAATGTTGCATCCTTGTGCTTGTTTTACAAATACTTCAATGGATTGTGCTCCAATGAACTGGCTACTCTGGTGCCCCCTCGACGTAAATTCACTAGACTAACTCGACAATCAGCTAAATTCCATCCATTCACTGTGGAGGTCCCCAGATGCCGGAGAGCCTTCTACTCCAGTTGCTTCCTCGTGCTGCTGGCCTCTGGAACACCCTTCCTGCTCCCTGTTTCCCCGACAGTACCGACATGCAGAGGTTTAAAACTAATGTAAACATACATCTCACTACACTGCTCCCACTTGGGGTGACACCCAAAACCCACACCCAAATTCTCAGTAAGCCTTTATGACTACAGTGGCGGCCTGCCTTGTTTGGGGTGAAATATGTTAATAAAAAAATTTTAAAAACTGAGACATGAGTGTACATCTCCCATGTGCTGAGGTGTGCCATTAACGACCACCGACTGTGGACTTATCACTCCAGTGATACAACCTCGTCTGAATTTCGACATGCAACGTCCTTGTGAATTCTTCACCCAAACTGTGTCCCCCCTTTTTATTATGTGTAGAGATCCTTTGGTGATCCGGATAGAGCATAACATTGACCCCTTTCACTCTGATCTGCTATGAGTGCAGCAAATTGGCTGGTGCTAATAAACAACCCCCTATAATAGGGCAGCTCTTTCATGCAGAAATCTGCTTTATTGTCCTATGACACCCATTTATGACATAATTTCCTGATGGCCTGTATGTACAGCGTAGTCAGAAGTTGACACCCTAACCCTAACCTTTACCCCATTTATTCATGAATTGCCTGAATTGTTGACTACAGAAGACAGTCTCATTATCAGCCAGGATCTCGGCTGCGGCTTTACGTTCAAAAAACACTGTTTCTAATTGCCAAATCACAGGTGCAGTCTTTTGCTGTGTAGCAGCCGCCAGATTGAAAACCGCATGGGCCACAATCAATCAGTGTCAAAAAATGGCAACTGTCGTAGTGCATGATGTCCATGTCCAGCTGGTTCCATACTTCATGCACACCGATCCCTCCCTTTTTCTATCACACTAGAGCTGGGTCTATCGTCTGACATTCTACACAATTCCGAACAACTGCTTTTACTGCTGCTGGTGCTGCTATGCACAAAATATAATGTTCACCTGACTCCAGGATGCCCACTATGTCGATGAACTTCGTTCAGCTGTGTTGGGTTCAGCTTCCTGTGACAAGAGCACCCCATGTCTGTGTGGGTTCAATCTCTCTCTTCACATCATTGAGCCACCACTGTAGAACTCTTGTCAGTGAGTCTGTAGGTATGTTTCCTGAGGTCCAGAATGTCTCCATTCTCACATTTTCTCTGCAAAGACATCTGCATCGCAAAGACATCTGCATCGCAAAGACATCTGCATCGCCAATGAATGCATCAACATAGGTGTTTAATTTATGATAGTCCATTACAGGACGCACCTTATTTTTATTGGCCTGCAGTACGGGCATCAGTGGTATTAGTCCCTTGGGGGGTCAAACTGCTCATTTTATGGCAGCAACCAACCGTTGTTTATCCAGGTCTGCAACCCGCGTTCATAATCCTATTTTAATCCATTAGATATCGGATATTCCGAAATCCGAGTTTCCAGTTTCTCTGGTGGATGACCCGCTGACCATTTCCATGCTGGAACTCACACTTCCTTTCGCTCTTCAAATTTTGAAACAAAATCAGCTTCATTAATAAAAAGCTACCATTTTCTCAAGCGCTTTCGACTTTCGTAGTCGTCTTCAGGATTAGGGTTTTATTAGTTTTGTTTTTTTAAATTTAAATAAGAAGACTGGAGTTAGTGTTTTGTAGTTATCGTTACGGGAGAATGAAAGAGAGAAGAGGGTGTGTGGTTGAGTTCATTTTATTCTATCGAGAAAATGGCCGAATTAAAAACTATCGGCGAAGTACTATACTGAAACCAGAAAGATGGCTCGACGGTTTGAGAACCTCACGAGGAAAATATACAAACGCGAAAGTTCCGTGATGTTCAACAACGCTTGCTTAGATATATATATATATATATATTATTATTATTATTATTATTAAATTCCCAAAACAGTTTTTTCATGGTAAACAACTGATGATCCCTTAAATAATGTTAGAAGCAAATTAATATAATAACTGTAAAAATTAAATTGACTTACATGAGTGATTTTCCACTGAACGACTTCGGACTTGAGGTTTTTTTTTTTGGTTTTTTTTTCCTTATATAGTTTTAATGGTTGAGATACTTCCGAGACTATATATACATACACATATATACAGCATGATCATGTTGACACCCCGGTTCCCACTAGTTCGCCGAAGTTAAGCAACGTTGAGCCTGGTCAACACTAGATGGGTGACCATTTGGGAATACCAGGCGTTGTATGTTGACACCTAGCTATGGACAAATAGCGTTGCCAACCCGCAGTGCCTAGCGTGGCGACTATGGCAAAAAAACCTGAATGACGGTCACCAATAAGGTGTCGGAAACCCGGGAACTAGGGAGGGGTTCCTCCTCCAGAAGTGCTCAACAACCCTAATGGTGATCATACACATATAAATGTATATACACACATTTATATTAAATTAGTTTAAATTATAAATCATACAATTTTTGCTGTTAAAAGACAAAATCACGAAATATCTTTTATGTGGGCTGCACGTTTGACACGCCTCGTATACATTTCAATATACCTACGCTTTAATGAAAAAATGATTTATGGAATAGTGGATAAGCAAGTAAACATGCTGGTAGAAATAAGCATACAAACGTATCATTAACGTTGAACCAAGATATTTCAGTTGAGCCATTCGACCAAATTTATTTGGTAAAATGAGCTTTGCTAAGCAGAACTTAACATTTTATACAGTGAAGTGTGGAAGGTAGACTGAGGAGGAGGAGGAGGGAGCGGTTGTAAGAGGAGGAGGAGAAGGAGGAGGAGGGAGCGGTTGTAAGAGGAGGAAGCGGTTGTAAGAGGAGGAGGAGGGAGCGGTTGTAAGAGGAGGAGGAGGAGGAGAAGGAGGAGGAGGGAGCGGTTGTAAGAGGAGGAGGAGGGAGCGGTTGTAAGAGGAGGAGGAGGAGGAGGAGAAGGAGGAACGAGTGGGCAAGATGCATGAGGTGGAGAGATTAGCAAAGGAAGGGGACGATGTTTAGAAGTGTTAGAAATAATAAAGAAAATAATAAAATACAATGCCGAATTCAAAAACAAATTAAAACATTTTGTTTTAATAATTAAGATTTTAAAAATTCTAATTCTATTTATGGATAGTTTGTTTTTTTGTGAACCCGTATGTATGCGTGCGTTCACTGTACTGCGATCGTCCTACACGTTGTGCCGGTCCAACGTTGTGTGATCTCGTCTCAGTGCTACAACAAAGACTCCCATGTCAAGTAAAAACCATGAATCCAGTTCATCAACAAGTAACAGATTTATTTGTTCACGGTTATAAATGATACTCGTGTTCCCAAGTTGAATGGCAGACTTGCAAATGAGATTTCTCTATGCTGACGAAATAAAACACAAGTCCCACACAGCCCTTTGGCTAAGAGCCCCAAATGTTTCAACCTTGCCTTGAAGGGCACCCAGCTTCAACTGATTGCCAGCTCTCCCCCCCCCCCAAAAAAAACAACTTCCTGATATGCCCAAAGAGTCAGGTCTCCCCCTCCCATCTACTTTCCTCCTGACTGAGTCTTTCTCACTGGTCATCACTGGACTACCTAAGTACTCGCCACTTGAGATTTCAGCTTGAGATAACTGTCAGACAAAGATTATCAGGGAGACGATCTGTGAACATCCCAGCATGAGTCCCTGTCTTTACGAGGTACTTACGAGCATCTAACACTTGCAACGTCTGACATTCATATGCACCACTAAAAAAATGCAGCATACTGCAGTTTAACATTTTAAACCAATTAAGAGATTAAGATAACTCTGTGTCCCCTTGGCTTGTTCTATACATAACATGAATCTACCTTGGTATGATATCTACCTTTTTTTAATATAAAAATCGCTCCAGACAAGGCATGAAGCCACTTGATGTAAGAAGCTAAAAAAAATACCACTTCAAGCTCAAAAACTAGTCGATGATAAGTGTTATATAAATAGATTTCGACCCAGAAAACAGCAATTGTTCCCCCTCTGTCAGAAACATCACTCATAGAATGTGAGGACTAAAGGACAAAATAAGGGAAGCTTACATTGCAGGCTAATCTCTCATGAATCTACTTTGGTATGCGATCTACACCTCATATTGCAATCAACACCGTAGAGAAACAAGGAAAACACTTCCCCCAATTTGTTTTGGAAAGAATGTGTGGTTACCGAGCATGGAACCCTTACCCTCACCCATAACTGTAACCCTAACCCTAACCCTCACCCATAACCATAACCCTAACCCTAACCCTAACCCTAACGTTCACAGAAGAGACTGTGTGATACTTCAGCCAATTATTCAACGAGAAGTCACCAAAGGCTCAGTAATCTATTCCAATGAATAGAGAGATTACGCAAATTTAAACGATCACAATTTTCGTCATTTTTCCGTAAATCATCAGCAAAGTTTGATCGATCGCAACACCTGAGCACACACACAAGGAATTGAAAGATCAGGGCTTGAGGCGAAGATTGATATATTGAAAAAAATGAGATGTAAATATATTTACGCTTGTAGATATCAAGCGAAAGTAGCACCAATAAATCTTTTTTTATTATTCTGTGACAATTGCTAAAAAAGGATTTCTATGTTTCGAATTCCAGTTCCTATAATTTACATTTCTAGAAAGATAAAACCGAGAAAACGATTGTTTTATCATGTCGACCCCCCCCCCCCCCCGTTATTATCCAATCAGAAATCATTAACAAAACCGGATGTTTAATCCTTGCACGCCTTAACCTGTGTGACAGAAACCAACACATTTTCTTTCTTTCTGCACATATCATAACTGAAGTCAACCAATCAGATCCCATCAAAGTGTCATATCACCTTTATATTTTGCTGCACAGACGAGTTTGTTTTCCTTCTTTGACATTATTGAATTTTCGTCTTTGTCTTTTTCTTATTTGTGAAACCGATTATCAGTGACTAGTCTCTACAATCTAACAAATTCAAAGTCGCGACCTGAGAATAGTTGTAACGTTGGAACGGGGCTGTGGGAGACAGACAGTGAGGAGGATAGGAAGGAAGTGTACCCTCAGATAAATTTCTCTCTGCCCTTTTCTTTTTATTTCTCTGAAAATCGGAGGACGGTTGGAACGAAGCAGTAAGAAATAGTGCAGTGGGAGACAGACGTTGAAGAGGAAGGAAGGGTACCCTCTCTGGTAAATCTTACAACAACTTAACAGTCTAAAAGGGAAGACAGTGACAATCTGACAAAACGAAAGTTAAAGTTGTACACTTTTATAGTTAAGAACTTCATTCTAGACACATTTCATTATAATTACCCATGAAATCTCTATGGGTGTTATTGTCTGTGTATATATATATATATATATGGTTTATTGTTGATCACTATTCACTGTTCGTTGTAAATACCTGCCGACTTGGCATTTACAAAGTTAAATTCCTCCTTAATTCCAAGCTAATTTGTGGTGGCCAACGGGTAAGACTCTTGACTGCGAATCAGTGGCAGTTTGTGATCAGAGTTCGCGCCCACCGACCGTCGGAAATTAACTTCTGCACTGAAGATTGCATAAGCGTGACAAATCGATGTCTGTAGGTAATAAACCATTTATATTTATTTATAAATATTATTAAAAGCCCCCTTTACTAAGGCCGGGCACTCTGAGAGAGTTTAATAACAAGCAGTACTACTAGCTTCATTGCGAGATCCAACACAGTTTGTTGTTGTAGATCACTATTCGCTGCTCATTATAAATACCTGCAGATTTGGCATTTACAAAGTTACATTCCTCTTAACTTCCAAGCTAATTTGTGGTGGCCAACGGGTAAGACTCTTGACTGTAAAGATTGCGTAAGCATAAAACATCGATATCTGTAGGTAATAAATAATTAAGATTTATTTTTAAATATAAACCATGAATCGATTTTACCAGAAAAAATTGCATGAATTTCTACATAACACGAATCACAAACTGAACAATCTCATAGTCAAAGACGCAATCCTCAAACACATAGCAAACTTACGAAACCCCATTAAGCTACAACATACACCCCATTTTTATCTAATACCGACAATATAAACAAACCCTCCATAGTCAACCTGTCGGAATACACCCTCTCCAGTGATGAAAAATCATTACTGGAAAAAGGACTCTCATTCTGCCCCACGCAACATCTCAACCCGGTAAACATCTGTTTTGACATGGAACATTACCTCCGCGAAATCAAATTGAAAGAATATTTCAAGGACCACAATAACAACGCACTTACTAATAATACGCTTCCATATTCCAAACAACCTCAGAAACTCACTCAAACTAATATGTGGACCCTACCAAGTGGACGAAACTCGGACATAGATCAATACACTAAAACAGCAAGACTGCACCTAGACGCATTTCTACATAATAAAGAATACCTCAACAAACGTCACAATATTTCCCCAAAAGAAAGAACAGTAATACATACTCTAACAAATAACCACGACATAACAATTAAATCGGCAGATAAAAGAGGAGCCATCACCATAATGGATACCACTAAATATATTGAAGAAGCGGAATCACAACTCAGTGATACTAACTTTTACCAACAACTTCAGAAAGACCCCACCTGCACATACAAAACAGAACTTACAACTCTTATCCAAAATCTCAGCCCCCACACCTACAACACCATCACTTCCCTCATCCCCACTAACCCCAAAGCAGCCAAATTCTATACCACTCCCAAATTACACAAACTCCACAAACTCATAACAAACACTGCTTCTGCCATTGTCAACACAGATACAATTAAAACACCGACACTAAATCCAGACTACATATACCAGTTAGCCAAATCCATGAACATTCCAACTCCAGGTAGACCTATAATTTTGGGGGTTGACATACTTACTGAATATATATTTGGATACATAGATATCATTCTAAACCCGTTATTGCCCACCATTCCTAGCTACATTTAAGACACCACACACTCCCTAAACACTATTGGACGAATTGACAATCTTCCCCAAGAAACTATTTTAGTGACTATGGACGTATAAGCCCTCTATACCAACATCCCACATGATGAGTATGTACAGGCTTGTAGAACATTCCTCCTACATCACAATTTTCCCAACGACCAAAAACAGGACATATGTAGCCTAATACACATTATCCTCACACACAACAATTTCCAATTTAATAACCATAATTACCTTCAAGTCAAAGGCACAGCTATCGGCACTAAAATGGCTCCCAGCTATGCCAACATATTCATGCATGCACTAAAAACCCGACTACTCCAAAACTTTCCACTGAAACCCTCTCACTACTGTCGCTACATTGACGACATTTTCTTTATTTGGCCGCACGGCCTTACCAACCTCAATGACTTCTACCAATACACCAATGATTTCCATAGCACCATAACATTCACCATGGAACACTCATATAACTCCATTCCATTTCTAGACGTCACAGTTAAATCCCACAACAAAAAAATATCGACATCCCTCTATACTAAACCTATAGATAATCATAAATTTCTTAATTTCAACAGCAGCCACCGTTTAAACTTGAAGAAATCCATCATTTACAGTTCGTGCATACGTATAAAATGCATATGCTCAGACCCCCTAGACTACATGCACCACATCACCAATCTCACACAACAATTTATCACTAGTGATTACCCCATCAAATACATAAGAAAAGCTATTAAAAAACCAATAGGAGGGATAGACTAAGTCTCCTTAAGTACAAACCTAAAATCACCAAAAATCGCATCCCCATGGTCTTCTACCATGGCCAACACATGCACAAAATCACAACTCACCTTAAAAAAGAATTTCAATACACTACAAACCAATCCCAGCATGGAGTCCATCTGTAACCACCCTCCCATTAATGCAGTCAGACAACCGCCCAATTTGGCAGCCACTCTTACCCGTTCACACAAAAATACACCACAACATGGCAACTACAAATGTAACAAACCTCGTTGCCTTGTATGCACACACATGGACACCACACCCCTATTTAACATACCTAACACGAACATCCAACTCCAACCCCCGCATCTGACATGTGACGGTTCTAATGTTATATATTACATATATTGTTCCATCTGTAACAACAGGGGATATATTGGAGAAACCAAAAACCCCTTTCGATCCCGTCTGAACAACCATAAACATCTATCCGATAAAATTCACCTCACGCACCTCTAGCATTACATTTCAACCTACCAGGCCATACAACAGACAATATTAAATGCCTCCTTATTGACTCCAATTTCCTCTCAACAAAAATTCGCCAACTATAAGAGATTTAATGGATTCTTCGATTTGGCTCGTACAATACAGGACTCAATACTGACCTTTGTCTCTTGAACCCATATAAATAAATCCGGACACACCAATAATAGATTACATGACCCCACAATTTACCTACATCTACACAGACCAACAATTATTTAATATAATATCACACAGACCAACAATTATTTAATATAATATCACACAGACCTACAATTATTTAATATAATATCACACAGACCTACAATTATTTAATATAATATCATACAGACCAACAATTATTTAATATAATATCACACAGACCAACAATTATTTAATATAATATCACACAGACCAACAATTATTTAATATAATATCACACAGACCAACAATTATTTAATATATGACACAGACCAACAATTATTTGATATAATATCACACAGACCAACAATTATTTAATATAATATCACACAGACCAACAATTATTTAATATAATATCACACAGACCAACAATTATTTAATATAATATCACACAGACCAACAATTATTTGATATAATATCACACAGACCAACAATTATTTAATATAATATCACACAGACCAACAATTATTTAATATAATATCACACAGACCAACAATTATTTAATATAATATCACACAGACCAACAATTATTTGATATAATATCACACAGACCAACAATTATTTAATATAATATCACACAGACCAACAATTATTTAATATAATATCACACAGACAAACAATTATTTAATATAATATCACACAGACCAACAATTATTTAATATAATATCACACAGACCAACAATTATTTAATATAATATAACACAGACCAACAATTATTTGATATAATATGACACAGACCAACAATTATTTGATATAATATCACACAGACCAACAATTATTTAATATAATATCACACAGACCAACAATTATTTAATATAATATCACACAGACCAACAATTATTTAATATAATATCACACAGACCAACAATTATTTAATATAATATCACACAGACCAACAATTATTAAATATAATATCACACAAACCAACAATTATTTAATATAATATAACACAGACCTACAATTATTTAATATAATATCACACAGACCTACAATTATTTAATATAATATCACACAGACCAACAATTATTTAATATAATATCACACAAACCAACAATTATTTCATATAATATAACACGGACCTACAATTATTTAATATAATATCACACGGACCAACAATTATTTGATATAATATCACACAGACCAACAATTATTTAATATAATATCACACAGACCAACAATTATTTAATATAATATCACACAGACCAACAATTATTTAATATAATATCACACAGACCAACAATTATTAAATATAATATCACACAGACCAACAATTATTTGATATAATATCACACAGACCAACAATTATTTAATATAATATCACACAGACCAACAATTATTTAATATAATATCACACAGACCAACAATTATTTAATATAATATCACACAGACCAACAATTATTTAATATAATATCACACAGACCAACAATTATTTAATATAATATCACACAGACCAACAATTATTTAATATAATATCACACAGACCAACAATTATTTAATATAATATCACACAGACCAACAATTATTTAATATAATATCACACAGACCAACAATTATTTGATATAATATCACACAGACCTACAATTATTTAATATAATATCACACAGACCTACAATTATTTAATATAATATCACACAGACCAACAATTATTTAATATAATATCACACAAACCAACAATTATTTAATATAATATCACACGGACCTACAATTATTTAATATAATATCACACAGACCAACAATTATTTAATATAATATCACACAGACCAACAATTATTTGATATAATATCACACAGACCAACAATTATTTAATATAATATCACACAGACCAACAATTATTTAATATAATATCACACAGACCAACAATTATTTAATATAATATCACACAGACCAACAATTATTTAATATAATATCACACAGACCAACAATTATTTGATATAATATCACACAGACCAACAATTATTTAATATAATATCACACAGACCAACAATTATTTAATATAATATCACACAGACCAACAATTATTTAATATAATATCACACAGACCAACAATTATTTAATATAATATCACACAGACCAACAATTATTTAATATAATATCACACAGACCAACAATTATTTAATATAATATCACACAAACCAACAATTATTTAATATAATATAACACAGACCTACAATTATTTAATATAATATCACACGGACCTACAATTATTTAATATAATATCACACAGACCAACAATTATTTAATATAATATCACACAAACCAACAATTATTTAATATAATATCACACGGACCTACAATTATTTAATATAATATCACACAGACCAATAATTATTTAATATAATATCACACAGACCAACAATTATTTGATATAATATCACACAGACCAACAATTATTTAATATAATATCACACAGACCAACAATTATTTAATATAATATCACACAGACCAACAATTATTTAATATAATATCACACAGACCAACAATTATTTAATATAATATCACACAGACCAACAATTATTTGATATAATATCACACAGACCAACAATTATTTAATATAATATCACACAGACCAACAATTATTTAATATAATATCACACAGACCAACAATTATTTAATATAATATCACACAGACCAACAATTATTTGATATAATATCACACAGACCAACAATTATTTAATATAATATCACACAGACCAACAATTATTTAATATAATATCAGACAGACCAACAATTATTTAATATAATATCACACAGACTAACAATTATTTGATATAATATCACACAGACCAACAATTATTTAATATAATATCACACAGATCAACAATTATTTAATATAATATCACACAGACCAACAATTATTTAATATAATATCACACAGACCAACAATTATTTAATATAATATCACACAGACCAACAATTATTTAATATAATATCACACAGACCAACAATTATTTAATATAATATCACACAGACCAACAATTATTTAATATAATATCACACAGACCAACAATTATTTAATATAATATCACACAGAACAACAATTATTTAATATAATATCACACAGACCAACAATTATTTAATATAATATCACACAGACCAACAATTATTTTATATAATATCACACAGACAAACAATTATTTAATATAATATAACACAGACCAACAATTATTTGATATAATATGACACAGACCAACAATTATTTGATATAATATCACACAGACCAACAATTATTTAATATAATATCACACAGACCAACAATTATTTGATATAATATGACACAGACCTACAATTATTTAATATAATATAACACAGACCAACAATTATTTAATATAATATCACACAGACCAACAATTATTTAATATAATATCACACAGACCAACAATTATTTGATATAATATAACACAGACCTACAATTATTTAATATAATATCACACAGACCAACAATTATTTGATATAATATCACACAGACCAACAATTATTTGATATAATATCACACAGACCTATAATTATTTAATATAATATCACACAGACCAACAATTATTTGATATAATATCACACAGACCTACAATTATTTAATATAATATCACACAGACCAACAATTATTTGATATAATATCACACAGACCTACAATTATTTAATATAATATCACACAGACCAACAATTATTTGATGTAATATCACACAGACCTACAATTATTTAATATAATATCACACAGACCAACAATTATTTGATATAATATGACACAGACCTACAATTATTTAATATAATATCACACAGACCAACAATTATTAAATATAATATCACACAAACCAACAATTATTTAATATAATATAACACAGACCTACAATTATTTAATATAATATCACACAGACCTACAATTATTTAATATAATATCACACAGACCAACAATTATTTAATATAATATCACACAAACCAACAATTATTTAATATAATATCACACGGACCTACAATTATTTAATATAATATCACACAGACCAACAATTATTTAATATAATATCACACAGACCAACAATTATTTGATATAATATCACACAGACCAACAATTATTTAATATAATATCACACAGACCAACAATTATTTAATATAATATCACACAGACCAACAATTATTTAATATAATATCACACAGACCAACAATTATTTAATATAATATCACACAGACCAACAATTATTTGATATAATATCACACAGACCAACAATTATTTAATATAATATCACACAGACCAACAATTATTTAATATAATATCACACAGACCAACAATTATTTAATATTATATCACACAGACCAACAATTATTTAATATAATATCACACAGACCAACAATTATTTAATATAATATCACACAGACCAACAATTATTTAATATAATATCACACAGACCAACAATTATTTAATATAATATCACACAAACCAACAATTATTTAATATAATATAACACAGACCTACAATTATTTAATATAATATCACACGGACCTACAATTATTTAATATAATATCACACAGACCAACAATTATTTAATATAATATCACACAAACCAACAATTATTTAATATAATATCACACGGACCTACAATTATTTAATATAATATCACACAGACCAATAATCATTTAATATAATATCACACAGACCAACAATTATTTGATATAATATCACACAGACCAACAATTATTTAATATAATATCACACAGACCAACAATTATTTAATATAATATCACACAGACCAACAATTATTTAATATAATATCACACAGACCAACAATTATTTAATATAATATCACACAGACCAACAATTATTTGATATAATATCACACAGACCAACAATTATTTAATATAATATCACACAGACCAACAATTATTTAATATAATATCACACAGACCAACAATTATTTAATATAATATCACACAGACCAACAATTATTTGATATAATATCACACAGACCAACAATTATTTAATATAATATCACACAGACCAACAATTATTTAATATAATATCAGACAGACCAACAATTATTTAATATAATATCACACAGACTAACAATTAGTTGATATAATATCACACAGACCAACAATTATTTAATATAATATCATACAGACCAACAATTATTTAATATAATATCACACAGATCAACAATTATTTAATATAATATCACACAGACCAACAATTATTTAATATAATATCACACAGACCAACAATTATTTAATATAATATCACACAGACCAACAATTATTTAATATAATATCACACAGACCAACAATTATTTAATATAATATCACACAGACCAACAATTATTTAATATAATATCACACAGACCAACAATTATTTAATATAATATCACACAGACCAACAATTATTTAATATAATATCACACAGACCAACAATTATTTAATATAATATCACACAGACCAACAATTATTTTATATAATATCACACAGACAAACAATTATTTAATATAATATAACACAGACCAACAATTATTTGATATAATATGACACAGACCAACAATTATTTGATATAATATCACACAGACCAACAATTATTTAATATAATATCACACAGACCAACAATTATTTGATATAATATCACACAGACCTACAATTATTTAATATAATATCACACAGACCAACAATTATTTAATATAATATCACACAGACCAACAATTATTTAATATAATATCACACAGACCAACAATTATTTGATATAATATAACACAGACCTACAATTATTTAATATAATATCACACAGACCAACAATTATTTGATATAATATCACACAGACCAACAATTATTTGATATAATATCACACAGACCTATAATTATTTAATATAATATCACACAGACCAACAATTATTTGATATAATATCACACAGACCTACAATTATTTAATATAATATCACACAGACCAACAATTATTTGATATAATATCACACAGACCTACAATTATTTAATATAATATCACACAGACCAACAATTATTTGATGTAATATCACACAGACCTACAATTATTTAATATAATATCACACAGACCAACAATTATTTGATATAATATGACACAGACCTACAATTATTTAATATAATATCACACAGACCAACAATTATTTAATATAATATGACACAGACAAACAATTATTTGATATAATATCACACAGACCTACAATTATTTAATATAATATCACACAGACCAACAATTATTTAATATAATATCACACAAACCAACAATTATTTAATATAATATCACACAGACCAACAATTATTTAATATAATATCACACAGACCAACAATTATTTAATATAATATCACACAGACCAACAATTATTAAATATAATATCACACAGACCAACAATTATTTTATATAATATCACACGGACCTACAATTATTTAATGTAATATCACACAGACCTACAATTATTTAATATAATATCACACAGACCAACAATTATTTAATATAATATCACACAAACCAACAATTATTTAATATAATATCAGACGGACCTACAATTATTTAATATAATATCACACAGACCAACAATTATTTAATATAATATCACACAGACCAACAATTATTTGATATAATATCACACAGACCAACAATTATTAAATATAATATCACACAGACCAACAATTATTTAATATAATATCACACAGACCAACAATTATTTAATATAATATAACACAGACTAACAATTATTTAATATAATATCACACGGACCTACAATTATTTGATATAATATCACACAGACCAACAATTATTTAATATAATATCACACAGACCAACAATTATTTAATATAATATCACACAGACCAACAATTATTTGATATAATATAACACAGACCGACAATTATTTAATATAATATCACACAGACCAACAATTATTTGATATAATATCACACAGACCAACAATTATTTGATATAATATCACACAGACCTATAATTATTTAATATAATATCACACAGACCAACAATTATTTGATATAATATCACACAGACCTACAATTATTTAATATAATATCACACAGACCAACAATTATTTGATATAATATCACACAGACCAACAATTATTTAATATAATATCACACAGACCAACAATTATTTGATATAATATCACACAGACCTACAATTATTTAATATAATATCACACAGACCAACAATTATTTGATATAATATGACACAGACCTACAATTATTTAATATAATATCACACAGACCAACAATTATTTAATATAATATGACACAGACAAACAATTATTTGATATAATATCACACAGACCTACAATTATTTAATATAATATCACACAGACCAACAATTATTTAATATAATATCACACAAACCAACAATTGTTTAATATAATATCACACAGACCAACAATTATTTAATATAATATCACACAGACCAACAATTATTTAATATAATATCACACAGACCAACAATTATTAAATATAATATCACACAGACCAACAATTATTTAATATAATATCACACGGACCTACAATTATTTAATATAATATCAGACAGACCTACAATTATTTAATATAATATCACACAGACCAACAATTATTTAATATAATATCACACAAACCAACAATTATTTAATATAATATCACACGGACCTACAATTATTTAATATAATATCACACAGACCAACAATTATTTAATATAATATCACACAGACCAACAATTATTTGATATAATATCACACAGACCAACAATTATTTAATATAATATCACACAGACCAACAATTATTTAATATAATATCACACAGACCAACAATTATTTAATATAATATCACACAGACCAACAATTATTTTATATAATATCACACAGACCAACAATTATTTGATATAATATCACACAGACCAACAATTATTTAATATAATATCACACAGACCAACAATTATTTAATATAATATCACACAGACCAACAATTATTTAATATAATATCACACAGACCAACAATTATTTAATATAATATCACACAGACCAACAATTATTTAATATAATATCACACAGACCAACAATTATTTGATATAATATCACACAGACCAACAATTATTTAATATAATATCACACAGACCAACAATTATTTAATATAATATCACACAGACCAACAATTATTTAAT
This sequence comes from Sepiola atlantica, assembly GCA_963556195.1. Classification (NCBI taxonomy): domain Eukaryota; kingdom Metazoa; phylum Mollusca; class Cephalopoda; order Sepiida; family Sepiolidae; genus Sepiola; species Sepiola atlantica. Next base: position 7,094,386 of record OY744519.1, read on the forward strand.
ATAATATCACACAGACCAACAATTATTTAATATAATATCACACGGACCTACAATTATTTAATATAATATCACACAGACCTACAATTATTTAATATAATATCACACAGACCTACAATTATTTAATATAATATCACACAGACCAACAATTATTTAATATAATATCACACAGACCAACAATTATTTAATATAATATCACACAGACCTACAATTATTTAATATAATATCACACAGACCTACAATTATTTAATATAATATCACACAGACCAACAATTATTTAATATAATATCACACAGACCAACAATTATTTAATATAATATCACACAGACCTACAATTAATTGATATAATATCACACAGACCTACAATTATTTGATATAATATAACACAGACCAACAATTATTTAATATAATATCACACAGACCTACAATTATTTGATATAATATCACACAGACCAACAATTATTTAATATAATATCACACAGACCTACAATTATTTAATATAATATCACACAGACCAACAATTATTTAATATAATATCATACAGACCAACAATTATTTAATATAATATCACACAGACCAACAATTATTTAATATAATATCACACAGACCAACAATTATTTAATATAATATCACACAGACCAACAATTATTTAATATAATATCACACAGACCAACAATTATTTAATATAATATCACACAGACCAACAATTATTTAATATAATATCACACAGACCAACAATTATTTAATATAATATCACACAGACCAACAATTATTTAATATAATATCACACAGACCAACAATTATTTAATATAATATAACACAGACCAACAATTATTTAATATAATATCACACAGATCAACAATTATTTAATATAATATCACACAGATCAACAATTATTTAATATAATATCACACAGATCAACAATTATTTAATATAATATCACACAGACCAACAATTATTTAATATAATATCACACAGACCAACAATTATTTAATATAATATCACACAGACCTACAATTATTTAATATAATATCACACAGACCTACAATTATTTAATATAATATCACACAGACCAACAATTATTTAATATAATATCACACAGACCAACAATTATTTAATATAATATCACACAGACCTACAATTAATTGATATAATATCACACAGACCTACAATTATTTGATATAATATAACACAGACCAACAATTATTTAATATAATATCACACAGACCTACAATTATTTGATATAATATCACACAGACCAACAATTATTTAATATAATATCACACAGACCTACAATTATTTAATATAATATCACACAGACCAACAATTATTTAATATAATATCATACAGACCAACAATTATTTAATATAATATCACACAGACCAACAATTATTTAATATAATATCACACAGACCAACAATTATTTAATATAATATCACACAGACCAACAATTATTTAATATAATATCACACAGACCAACAATTATTTAATATAATATCACACAGACCAACAATTATTTAATATAATATCACACAGACCAACAATTATTTAATATAATATCACACAGACCAACAATTATTTAATATAATATCACACAGACCAACAATTATTTAATATAATATAACACAGACCAACAATTATTTAATATAATATCACACAGATCAACAATTATTTAATATAATATCACACAGATCAACAATTATTTAATATAATATCACACAGATCAACAATTATTTAATATAATATCACACAGACCAACAATTATTTAATATAATATCACACAGACCAACAATAATTTAATATAATATCACACAGACCAACAATTATTTAATATAATATCACACAGACCAACAATTATTTAATATAATATCACACAGACCTACAATTATTTAATATAATATCACACAGACCTACAATTATTTAATATAATATCACACAGACCAACAATTATTTAATATAATATCACACAGACCAACAATTATTTAATATAATATCACACAGACCTACAATTAATTGATATAATATCACACAGACCTACAATTATTTGATATAATATAACACAGACCAACAATTATTTAATATAATATCACACAGACCTACAATTATTTGATATAATATCACACAGACCAACAATTATTTAATATAATATCACACAGACCTACAATTATTTAATATAATATCACACAGACCAACAATTATTTAATATAATATCATACAGACCAACAATTATTTAATATAATATCACACAGACCAACAATTATTTAATATAATATCACACAGACCAACAATTATTTAATATAATATCACACAGACCAACAATTATTTAATATAATATCACACAGACCAACAATTATTTAATATAATATCACACAGACCAACAATTATTTAATATAATATCACACAGACCAACAATTATTTAATATAATATCACACAGACCAACAATTATTTAATATAATATCACACAGACCAACAATTATTTAATATAATATAACACAGACCAACAATTATTTAATATAATATCACACAGATCAACAATTATTTAATATAATATCACACAGATCAACAATTATTTAATATAATATCACACAGATCAACAATTATTTAATATAATATCACACAGACCAACAATTATTTAATATAATATCACACAGACCAACAATTATTTAATATAATATCACACAGACCTACAATTATTTAATATAATATCACACAGACCTACAATTATGTAATATAATATCACACAGACCAACAATTATTTAATATAATATCACACAGACCAACAATTATTTAATATAATATCACACAGACCTACAATTAATTGATATAATATCACACAGACCTACAATTATTTGATATAATATAACACAGACCAACAATTATTTAATATAATATCACACAGACCTACAATTATTTGATATAATATCACACAGACCAACAATTATTTAATATAATATCACACAGACCTACAATTATTTAATATAATATCACACAGACCAACAATTATTTAATATAATATCATACAGACCAACAATTATTTAATATAATATCACACAGACCAACAATTATTTAATATAATATCACACAGACCAACAATTATTTAATATAATATCACACAGACCAACAATTATTTAATATAATATCACACAGACCAACAATAATTTAATATAATATCACACAGACCAACAATTATTTAATATAATATCACACAGACCAACAATTATTTAATATAATATCACACAGACCAACAATTATTTAATATAATATCACACAGACCAACAATTATTTAATATAATATAACACAGACCAACAATTATTTAATATAATATCACACAGATCAACAATTATTTAATATAATATCACACAGACCAACAATTATTTAATATAATATCACACAGATCAACAATTATTTAATATAATATCACACAGACCAACAATTATTTAATATAATATCACACAGACCAACAATAATTTAATATAATATCACACAGACCAACAATTATTTAATATAATATCACACAGACCAACAATTATTTAATATAATATCACACAGACCAACAATTATTCAATATAATATCACACAGACCAACAATTATTTAATATAATATCACACAGACCAACAATTATTTAATATAATATCACACAGACCAACAATTATTTAATATAATATCACACAGACCAACAATAATTTAATATAATATCACACAGACCAACAATTATTTAATATAATATCACACAGACCAACAATTATTTAATATAATATCACACAGACCAACAATTATTCAATATAATATCACACAGACCAACAATAATTTAATATAATATCACACAGACCAACAATTATTTAATATAATATCACACAGACCAACAATTATTTAATATAATATCACACAGACCAACAATTATTTAATATAATATCACACAGACCAACAATTATTTAATATAATATCACACAGACCAACAATTATTTAATATAATATCACACAGACCAACAATAATTTAATATAATATCACACAGACCAACAATTATTTAATATAATATCACACAGACCAACAATTATTTAATATAATATCACACAGACCAACAATTATTCAATATAATATCACACAGACCAACAATTATTTAATATAATATCACACAGACCAACAATTATTTAATATAATATCACACAGACCAACAATTATTTAATATAATATCACACAGACCAACAATTATTCAATATAATATCACACAGACCTACAATTATTTAATATAATATCACACAGACCTATAACATTGCTATATATTTTACTTACATCATATCTTCATTTTATGGTTCCTCAGGTATTTTTCTATTTACTTATTCAATTATTCATACATTTACCTATTTATCATTATTATTCTTATTATATGATTTCATCTTATATAACTTTTTAGTGTTATCAGTATTACAGGGTGACCCCCCAAAAAACGGGCCCCAAATCTAATTAGGCCCCGTTTCTTAGTGTTTCGTCCGAATGAAATGAATTTGGGGGCATAACTAGTTTATTATATTCACAACATCATATCAAAACACTAGGGTATTTGGCCTTTTTTTCTCCGTTCTACAGCATGTGTTCTAGATGGACTCTTTTTAGCTCCGTGCATTTCTTGAGGCACAGAACGAAGTTGTCCATGACGTTCTTACAGACTGAATTGGGAATGGCTCTCATCTCCTCCCTGATGGCTTCCTTGAGTTCCGTGATGGTTCTGGGTTTCCTTGCGTACATTCTGTCCTTAAGATAGCCCCAAAGGAAATAATCTGGGGGGCTTAGGTCCGAGCTATTGGGTGGCCACTCAAAATTAGTCTTGAGACTAATCACTCGGCCTCCGAAGTTCTCTTTCAGCCAATCTCAGGACAGGTTTGAGGTGTGAGAACTTGCTCCGTCTTGCTGGAATCAGAACTTGCTCATGAACGACGGGTAGAGGGTCTGGAGCTCACTCTTGAAGGTTTTGAGGACCTCCACATACCACTCCTTGGTGACTGTCACTGCTGCGCCAGATTCTTCGATGAAGATTGGTCCGATGATGCCTCTGACCGAGATTGCAGCCCACACCGTGCAATTAGGAGAGTGCAGGGGCTTGGTGGCTACTTCATTGGGTCTAGAGGACCCCCAGAAGACATTTGTCTTGGAATTCGCCTTTCCGTCAAGATGGAAGTGGGCTTCATCTGAGGTCCAAAGGAGGTTAAGGAAACCTGGTGTCTCCTCGATCTTATCGAACATCTTGACTGCCATAGCGTTCCTCTGCTTTTTTTTTAAAGTTGAGCGACGTGAAATTATGATTGACACAATACCATCTTCCAAACCTCCATTTCGTTTTTGGCCAACTCGGTATAGTCAAGGGGAGGTAACTCTAATTTGGGTTATCTCCCTTACACTGTGAATTAGCGTTTTTGAATATTTGTTACTTTCTTGTTTTCCTTTGGAAAAATATTAATATAACTTCAAACTTACAAAGGAAAAATGAAAACCTTTTTAATTTTGAAGTAAATATTTTCCCTTGATCATAAAAAGTCGCTATAATAAAATTATTACATAAAAATGTTTGTTTCGATGTTAATCTCTCTCAATGACAAATCTACTCACACTCTGATAATAATCTTGGTTGGTTGTTTTAGACGGTGAGAGGAAAGTGGTGGGAGGGGGATTAGGAAGAGTGGTAGTAGCAGCAGCACACAAGAAGGGGAGTAAAGGGATGACGTAAATAAATAAGTGAAGTAAAGGGAGGTGGATAACACGGCATTACGCTCGAGATTTGCCACTTCCGGCTAAGGATGTGTTGCGTAGTCGTCGGTGTACTTTGAAAATCAAGTCCCCTGTGTATTTTGAACATACGAAAATCAAGGTCAACACATAAGGAAAACTGAAGGTGCTTATGTATCGTAGGGGTGGAAAAAAATTTTTTAGCTTTAATAATAGTCAAATAAGGGGGAGATAAGTCAACGTTTTACACCACGGTTTATCTTAAAATGGATTTTAACACTCTGATATGTGCAAGATATTTTATATTCATGACACTGCACTGGGAAATATTTTCGAACAAATTACTAAATTTTACCGCGTGTAAAACTTTCATTTATTTCAAAACCTTTATTTCCTTTGTTTCATGTTTTTTCCCCTTCCATTTACGTATTTTTCTATTTTTGTTTCTTCTTCTTTGAAAATTCATTCATTTTAATAAATCACTTTATTTTTCATTGGTGTCGAATACCATAAAATGTTGTTATTGTTTTATTCCTAAATTGTTCTTTTACATATACATTGTTTTAACTTTATTTTATATTAATTACAATAGAAAAATCAATTTCAAGATAAACCGCGGTGTAAAAACTTTGAGTTATCCCCCCTTTATTTGACTCTTCAAAATTAAAGATAAAAATTTTTTTCGACCTTACGATACATAATCACCAAACTGAAGAATAATTTCTTTCATTGAAATATGTTTATTTACAGAAATATTTAATAGTGAAAATAATTTTTTTATGAAATAAAATTAACGTCATTCAATTTTTTTCCTTTTCACAAATACTCAAATGAATGGGTTTTTTTTTACATCCATGTCTATTAAAGAAAATGTGTATTTGTTGAAAAAATATGAATTTTGGAATTAGAAATTTACTATTTCTATTTTAAAAACCTCTTGAATTTTTATCTCATTTTTAAATACTCAAATGAGTTTTTATTTACCTCCTCTCCAGGAGGTTAGGCACAAGGCCAGTTTTATCTTGCTCCCACAAGGTAAGATGTGACCCAAGGTCGGGTCGGGAAAGTGGGATTTGAAAAGCCAGCGCCCGAGAGGGTGAGCACTCTGGCCATTAAAAATTGCCTGGGCAGCCCCATCGGCATTCCCCGGTAGGGGCGCCTCAGGCAGTAAGCAATAAACTTACTCCTCCCCAAAGAGGGGAGGCAAAGCCTGGGAGGATGGACCTTCTAGAACTGCACAGGACAGACCCATAGACCGGCATAAATCAAGCCCCGAAGGCCAAGACAATACCAGTTTATGGGGTGCAGTATCCATTGGAACAGATACTACACTTTGATCATTATCAAATTTGTTTTTGCCGAAGATTTGTCTTTCTTCTGTGTTTACAAATAATCAAATATGTTCATTTAATTTTTATAAACAGAAATTAAATAAAATGAATTAAACGTCATAATAGAAACGGATCCAGTATAGGATATAGCCGAAAAAATTTCTTTTCAGTCGGCGACGCCAAAGAAATTCCTGGAGGTGACTCTGGAAGTTTCCCGAGCTAATACCTCTCATTGCTCTAAATTTTAATTTTAAAATCGAAAACCCGAATAAAATGCTTATATGTGGATATGAAAATCAAAAGCACGATGGAAATGATGATATGTGGACCTAACGAGAATGTAACATGGCGAGAATGTAACATGGCGGGGACTGGTGAGAATGTAACGTGGCGGGGACTGGCGAGAATGTAACATGGCGGGAACTGATTTTCAAAGTACACCGGCGACTGCGGAACACAACCTTAGCCTGAACTGACAAATTTTGGCCATTATGCGGTTTTATTGGGAAAGAAGAGTAGCAGCAGCCAGTGTATACTTGGCGGTGAAGGGTGAATGAGACGAGAAGAGGTGGAAGGAGTGTAATCTATGATTGAGTATTATTAGTAGGAGAGTAAAAGGATGACATAAATAAATTAATGACGTAAATAAAGAAGAAGACTTGAAAATTATAAAACCTTAAGAAAATAGTAATATCTGGAGTTCAGGGCTGGGAGCAGGAGTATGCAGAGGTCCTCATTCATTATCAGCAACATTTAACATTGTGATGTAAATTAAATATGACAGACTCTAATGTCGATGTATTTATGAAAAGTTTGTAATTAAAAATGATAGAATTGATGAACGATTCATAGCAAATCTACTTTTTCATGTACTAACCCTAACTCTAACACTAATCCTAACAATAACCCTAACTCTAACACTAATCCTAACCCTAACTCTAACACTAATCCTAACCCTAACACTAACTCTAATCCTAACCCTAACACTAACACTAATCCTAACACTAACCCTAACTCTAACACTAATCCTAACACTAACCCTAACTCTAATCCTAACCCTAACTCTAACACTAATCCTAACACTAACACTAATCCTAACACTAACCCTAACACTAATCCTAACCCTAACACTAACTCTAACACTAATCCTAACCCTAACACTAATCCTAACACTAATCCTAACCCTAACACTAACACTAACACTAATCCTAACACTAACCCTAACTCTAACACTAATCCTAACACTAACCCTAACTCTAACACTAACCCTAACCCTAACTCTAACACTAATCCTAACCCTAACCCTGACTCTAACACTAATCCTAACCCTAACTCTAACAATAACCCTAACACTAACCCTAACACTAAGACTTACTGTCTGTCTAAAAGGTAGTGGGGAGAGTAACTGCAAAACTATCTCAGAAGAGATCAGTTCGCTTGCCAGGCGGGCAGCACAAAGCTCCGGTCTAGAAACGGAATGTTTGGGTCGTGAGGTAAGTTTCACTTTCCCCGTGATGAAGCTGATTTGACAGTTTGCTTCGTTGTCGGTGACTTTGAGGTAGGCTACTGCAGCGATGACTGTCGAAGGATCATTGTCGAGGTACCAAAGGAATATCAGAAAGTTCCTGTGTTCGTCTTTCGCCGATTAACGGTATAACATCCGTTCGGTGTCTGCGGTAACGGTGGTGATTTCTTTGAGGAAACGGGTGAGAATTCCGACCAGAGTGTTGTTTAAATAGAGTCCGCTTATCGGCATTTCGTTCAGGGAGACAAGGGAGACCACTCCGCCGAGAGTAGTCGCCCTTGTAAGTTAAGATCTGTTTTTTTTAGGTTATTTGTTCATAAAGGCGGAAGCCTTAATGTTATTCATTTGTTAGTTTAATTTATTTACGTATTCGTTTTTTAAAGTAGACCCCCCCCCCCCCAGTTGAGAAGGAGACTAAGGACAGTGAATTGGTATAAAAGTTACTGAAACTTAGCGCGGATTTCGCAAATGCTTGCGGGATGCTTGGTGTGGAGCTCGAGAGGAGGTGAAGGACACATCAAAGCCAGCAGAAACAAAAGTAAAGACAGCCGACAGCGCTCATTGACAATTCAAGCAGAAAACAGCAAAGATCCCCGGTCCGTCTACCGAGACCGGTGGGAGATGCCTCAGGGGCTAAAATTAAAGAAACCAAAAAAGAACCGACCAAGCCATTTATCTCGATTAAATGGACAAGAATTTGGAGAAGATGGAAGTAGAGAAGACAAATTAACAAGATCCAGAATAAATAATAAAAAATAAATCAATAAATAAAGCATGTTGAATAAAATTATCCAGTGGAATGTGAGGGGTGTTAGAGCAAATTTTGGGGAGTTGGTTCTCCTTATGAGAATGTGTCCAGCAGTCGTTTGCTTGCAGGAAACATTCCTCAGAGAAGATAGCGATATTCAGATCAAAAACTACACCCCATACAACTATATCAAAAACTACACCCCATACAACTATATAAATAAAGAAGCTGATAGATCTTCTGGTGGAATATCTATAGTTATAAATAATACAATTCTGCAAAGCCAGATACTACTTGACACGGATATACAGGCGGTTGCTGTATCGGTAACATTACACAAAACCATGACAATATGCTCCATCAAGTCAGATCGTAGTTGAATCTGAGCTGAATGACTTAATAAAACAGCTCCCCAACCATTCATACTGCTGGATGACTTTAATCGTCGTAATGAAATGTGGGGCAGTAAAAGCATGAATAAAAAAGGTCAGATTGTTGGAAAAATTATAGACGTAAATAACTTCTGCCTCTACAACAATAAAACCAACGGTAACGTATTCAGAACTGGATGTAACTATTTGTGATCCAGCAATATTCATGGATTACATATAGAAGGTACATAATGAGACATGTGGTAATGATCACTTTCCAATTATTCTGGAAACACAGGTCTTTAACTCGAGGAAAGAGTACCATGGTGGAATTTTCAGAAAGCTAACTGGGAGAGATTCCAAGAGCAGTGTGAAAAAAAACTGACAGCGAATGTCAATGGAGAAGCTCACTCCACCGACTTTACAGAGAACCATGGTAGAAATGGCTGAAGAGTGTATGCCAAAGTGATCTACAAACCAAACACAAACTCTGCTTTCATAAAGAATGCCTAAAGGCTATCTAAGCACGCTGTTCTGCCCTGAGAAGATTCAATTTGAACCCCACTAGGGAGAATTTGGACTTGTTTAAAATCAAAAGAGCCACAACTCGGCAAACGATTAAAGATCTGAAAAGAAATTCATGGAAAAGCTATATATCTAAAATAAATTCAAACTCAAAGTCTAAGGTGATATGGAGCATGATGGGAAAGATGGCTGGCAAGAATGACAATATGCCAATAAAACATCTCATCACAAACAATATAAAGATCACGGGCAAGAAAGATATTTTTTAACGCCTTAACAGACAGCTTTTCTCAAAATTATGGTTCCAAGAGTCAGATTGAAAAAAAAAATTTATATAAAAAAAACTGAAGAAAAGAAAAAACTAAATTTCAGTTCCAAAAATAACGAAAGTTATAATTAGCCCTTTACAAGATCGGAACTCAATGAATTACTTGAGAAAACTCACAATACAGCAGTCGGTCCGAATGATATATCCTATGAATTTCTAAAGAAAATTGCCACAGGTATCCTCCAAATACCTTCTAGCGATCTATAACGAAATCTGGATTAACAGAAAAATTGCAAATCTCTGGAGGCAAGCCACAGTAATACCCATACCAAAAATGTGAAAGGACTTCAGGTTCTAGACCAATCGCCTTAACTAGTTGTCTCTGTAAAGTAATGGAAAAGATGATAAATAGCAGGTTGACATGGTAGCTGGAGTCAAACAATCTGATGTCAGGAAAAAGAAAAGAAAGAAGTACTACTGACCATTGGACAAGATTGGAGACTTTTATTAGAGAAGCATTCATTAAAAATGAACACCTGACGATATGCAGTGGCTCAAACATTGTATTTTTAAAAAAGATTATGACATGCTGAATGTATTTGCATTAAAATCAATTTAGTATTATGTATGAAATAGGAAAAAGAAACATTTTTTAAATTAGTAAATTAGCCGACATTAGCAAGCATACTGGTATAGATCCACTATGGCCGGTAGTCAATATAAAAATGGGAACGTAAAACAGGGCAAACAAAAAGAGGTAAAAGTGATTACCGAATGTTTTACAAAAAAAATTCAACATCACAAAATCGAACTCTGTGAAAAATACCAATTTCTTGCAGGAATTGAATAGTTACTGCCTTGTCCCTCGCATGACCATTTAATGTAAACATGATTACAATAAATAAATAGAAAAAATAATAATATCAACCATGAAAAAATAAATAAATAAATAAATAGAAATAAAAAATAATATCAACCATGAAAAAAATAAATAAATAAATAAATAGAAATAAAAAAATATCAACCATGAAAAAAATAAATAAATAAATAAATAGAAATAAAAAATAATATCAACCATGAAAAAAATAAAAATAAAGTGCTCTGAACGAGTTGAAATCGGGTAAAAAATTAACTTAACACTGGTAAGAGGAGACAATACAAAATGGAGAATAGCCGAAACGAAATTGCTCTAGTCAAGAAAATTTGGTACTTATACAGATTTTTTTTTTTGAAATCGCTCCAGACAAGGCATGAAACCACTTGATGTAAGGAGCTAACAAAAACAAATATGATTATTGCAAAAAAGACCAAGATTATAGGTAGGAGGAAAACAGTCAGCAGGAAGAGAGTTCCACAAGCCTGCGGTTCTTGGAAAGAAGCTACTGGAATAGGAAGCTGTATTACAATGAGGTATCAAAACAGCGAATTGATGGAGACCACTAGACCAACGAGTCAAACGAGCTGGAACAAAAGAAGCGAAGAATAGATCAGACAATTCTGAAGAACACATGCAATAATAGTATTTATAGAAAAGACTGAGACTAGCAATATCATGTCTGTGAGAGAGAGAAAGGGTCAGAGAAGAAGAAAGGGTGTGGGCAATCAAATTATAGATACGTTTCTGCACCTTATCAAGAACCCTCAAATGGGACAGAGATTCACCAACCCAAAAATGACAACAGTACTCCATACATGGTCTGATAGTAGATCTGCAGAGATGGAGAATAGCTTCAGGTGTGAGAAAGTGTTCGGAGAGATAGAGAGAACTGACTTTACGAGAAGCAGAAAGAGCAATGGATCTAATGTATGAACTCCAAGAAAGATTTGATGAGAGAGAAAGACCAAGAAGTTTCAGAGTCGATTTCTCCTCAAGAGCAGAGCCATCCATGAGAATCTTAGGAAGAAAGGGACAATTTCTAAAATAGAGGTTTGAAAAATTGTGTTGCATTAATGTTACAAGTGGGCATTTCAATTCGCTCCCCTTTCGGACAGTGCTGGAAATGGTGGTGGTGGTGGGGGGTCGACATTTCGGACTCATGGGTTTGCTTGCCTGTATTTTTAACCCTATTTGCATCATCTTGATCGTCTTTGTCCTTTTTCCTCTCTCGGACACTGTCCAAGTTTCTTTCTACCTATACCAAATAGGCAGGGCTTTACGGAGCCATTTTCTTTTTAAACATTAGTTTTTTATTCAGCAATATAAAGGAAAAGTAAAAAAAGTCTTAGAGTTTACTCTGAATTATTTTTTAAAATTATATCTCTGGTAAATGTATATGAGATAGAGAGAGAGAGAAAGAGAGAGAGAGGAAGAGAGAGAGAGGAAGAGGGAGAGTTAGGGAGAGAGAGGGAGAAAGAACGATAGAGTTACACATGGAAACAGAAACTGAACTTTTCCGGATTTTTTCACATCTATGTGTTACATTTTTGATAGGACAGTGTTCTTAAGGCAGGAGACAATTTGGCGTCAAATATCTTTAAATGCGCCAGTGAGTCTATAGATGTCTTTGAAGTTATTTTCTAATAGATTTGAACTTTTTTGTATTCATGACAAGGATGTATATTGCTGATTGAATAAATAAGCCAATTTTTCTTTTAGTTCGTGTTTTTAAATAAAGAATTTTAGGTTCAATTATACTATAGGGGCCGTTGGATGTACTCGCCCATTTCGCTCGGTATTCACTCAAATGTTCGATAAAATTGATTTTTGTCCTGACAAAAAATTCTAATTTATTTTTTAGCATATATCAAATTGAACTTTTATGCCACATTTAAACCCGTCGTCTTTTCGGTGACATTTTGTTATTCTTAAATTCACGACTAGTATGTTTTAACATTTTCATGTTTGCTTTTAAATTCGTTAAATTCTGTTTAAAACTTGCTTTTGTAAATAGAATGTTCAAAGTTTGTTTTTTGTGTGTAATAAAATGTTAAAGCAGTAAAAATATCTTTAGTCCAAGGAAAATATCTTTAGTCCAAGGAAAAACCAATAAAAACGAACATGGCCGCCAGAATTAAACCTGGAATTAAAGTTAGATTCTCAACACTTTAAAAAGTAAATGAGAATTTTATTTCAGGACCAAAAATATAATTCAGACCAACAATAAGTTTTATCCAAAATTTGGGCGAATACCAAGCGAAATGAGCGAAAGAAAAGAGTGGTCCCTATTCTACAATTAAGCCGATGTTTAAACTTAATTAAATTAAAGAAAATATCTTAAATTTAAAATTTAAAAAGCAAATAATTAGACTTTCTGACTAATTTGTTGTCTTTTTAGAACCGAAAGTAGCATAGATATCTTTCTTTATCTTAAAAAAATCTATTATCGAGTATTAAAATTGTAAACAGTTTGTTATCGTTAGAGATTTCTAGTATAGACGTTTTCACCTTTTTTATTCAAATTTTTGATTTTAATAAATGGTTTCGCCCGACCTACGAAAACTTACTCCAGTTAATTTTTCGGTGGAGGAAAATTTGACCCGATATTTTTTCAACTCCCAAGGTTTAGGCCAGATATTTTGTATGAAATTTTAAGACATTAAATGGATCTCTGAATTGTTTATTGACAATTTATGAGAAATATTCTTTTTTATTCAATCTTTAAAAAATACACTTCATTGGGTTTTTTTTCGCTCAAAATTGTACTATTGAAAAGAAAATAGATAAATCGATTTGTTCGAAAGTACTTGCGCGTTTCTCTGTTGTAAATAATAATATACATAATACAATATAGTTACGAAGTGTAGTATCTGTTCCGATGGATACTACACCCCATAACCTGGTATCGTCTTGGCCTTCGGGGCTTGATTTACGCCGGTCTATTAGTTGGTCTGTCCTGTGCAGTTCTAGGAGGTCCACCCTCCCAGGTTTTGCCTCCCCTCTCTGGGGTGGAGTAAGTTTATTGCTTACTGCCTGAGGTGCCTCTACCGGGGAATGCCGACGGGGCTGCCCAGGCATTTTTTGTAGGCCAGAGTGCTCACATTCTCGGGCGCTGACTTTTCAAATCCCACTTTCCCGACCCGACCTTGTGTCACATCTTACCTTGTGGGAGGAAGATAAATAAAATAGTTACGTTCGTAAAGCAAACAAATATCAAACCACAACACGACGATTAATGTTGCCCTGGCTGTCTCTCCTCTCCCAGGGAAATGTTTTCTTTAAAAAGAAAATAATCAATAATAATGTTTAAAAGTAAAACTTTATTTACTTAGAACAAATCTAAATATATCAGGTCAAATTTTTGTTTCCTGAAAAAATAGGTTGCTAATGTTAATGAATATTAAAATTGTTTTAAAATACTTCAGGGATTTTTCTATTTCTATTTTATACCTCAGGAAACGCAAATTTACATATAATCCTATACTTCGTCCGACATGTTCTCCTATAACTCTCAAAATATTAGCAAGATTTTGTCAAATATTATCTTACGGTCTTACACTTAAAGTGACATCCCAACCCATATCGATGAGATCCTTTGACGCCCACCCCTATCCTTCGACCATTCATTGGCAGAATAGAACGTTTATGAAAGAAGGTATATTTTTTTTTATTATGGAGCGCTGAAAAAGAGCCGCTCCTTTTTTATAGGAGTTGGAGCAGGAGCGGCTCCTTTTTGAAAATGGGGAGCGTGAGAGGAGCCAGCTCCAATTTTGGGCGTTGGAGCGGGAGCAGCTCCAAAAGTAGTGGAGCGCGTAAAGCCCTGCAAATAGGTAACGTTTTATACGTCTCCCTTCTTTACAATGGTGACTACCGACTAAAAAAAACAGTGCAAAAATGAATTTAAGAAAAAAGAAAAATGAAAAAAGAAAAAAGAAAAAGAAAAAAAAAAGAAAAAAGAAAAAAGAAAAAAAAAAGAAAAAAGAAAAAAGAAAAGCCTTCGTAAACTTATTTCTGCAGCGAAAGGGTTCGTAACTCTTGTAAAAGCGGCGACCAAAACAAACACAAAAAGAAAATATATACATATATATATATATATATATATATATATTGAAACTCCTTTTATTTTATTTCTTTTTTGAAAAGCGCAGGCCAATGAAAATATTCAAAATAAAAAAAGAAAAAAACTTTTAAAATTTTAAAACAACACTTGTCGCAGCGGAGAAATGACTAAATCTTTCCCGCCCCCAACCATGTGAAAACTTTTGTTGCGTCTATGAAAATTGACAAAAAAAAAACCTTTTCTTCCCAAACCAAATTTTTTCACTGAAAAAGGATTAGCTGAAAACAGTATGTTATATGACATTATGAAAAAAGAAAGGAAAAACTTTTAAATTTAAATCATTTTTCAGTCATTTTAGTCTACCAGACTTTGAGATGCCACTGAAACTTTGAGACGACACGTGCGAATATGGAAGCCGGCATTTTTCTTTCGCCAAAGGAACAGACGAATTCAACAGTAGACTTCAACAAGTCAATTTCATTGACGAAGAGAAGAAACCACTCTTTTTTCCCCGACATTTAAAAAATGCGCAGCACATTACCTGCCTTTGCCGGCGACGTTCGAGTTTGGTTTTCCCAACTCGAGTTGTATTTTGCGGCAAATAATATCGCTGAGCAACGGCAATTGCATATATTATTTAGTGCATCCCCCGCGTCATTGACACCAGTTGTTAAAGACTTGATAACTGACACACCCTGTTGTTCCACTTATGACAGCATTAAGTGGGAGATCCTGGTCCGGACATCGCTCCCAGCGGAAAAACGTTTCCAAATGTTGGTACATGACAAGCTTTTAGGGGACCGCATGCCCAGCGAATTTCTCCGTAGAATGAGAGAGCTGGCATAAGATAGTGCCCTCATAAAGCAGCTTTTCTTTTCAAGGCTGTCGTTGAAAGTCAAAGCAATTCTGGCAGCAATGATGGAGATGAGCTCTGTCGACGTAGTAGCTTCGTCGGCAGATAAAGTGATGAATTTCACGAAAAGGCCCACCACCGCGTCTGACCCTCAGCCGCAGGCTAAAGTCTCTGCATTCTCTGCCACGGCTAGAGACACGAGCCAACAGGCCATTACTGTGGCTTACCAGAGAGGTGAGAAGATTAGGCGCGAGGAGGTCACAATCGCCCAGATGTCGATACCAAAGTCGTTCACCATCTCCACGCCGACGCAACCCAAACAAACCAGGCTTGTGCTTTTATCACAGTCGCTTTGGTGCACAAGCACATAACTGTAAAAAATTCTGTTCATTTATGAACCACGGAAACTTATATCTGGAGACCTGAGCACGACAGTCTTCACTGAAGCTACACAATCGTGCACTCTTTCTTACGGACTTTATCTCCCATGCACGTTGCTTGGTTGACACGGGAGCCACCTGCAGTATTTGGCCACTGAAACTCCTCACTGAGAAGCCACTTGTGTCGCCTATTTCACTGCAAGCTGTAAACCATTCCCCTATTCGCACATACGGTCAAATTTCTCGTTCTTTGGACGTGAAATTACGCAGATACTTTACGTGGGTATTTACTGTAGCGGATTTACTTCATCCCATTCTGGGCTCGGATTTTCTGCACCACTTTAACCTTCTAGTGAACATGCGCAAACATCGGCTGATAGATGCTAATACGGAACTTTCCGTCTCTGGTTTGAAATTTAAAAAACATCTATCAGCCCGGTATTTTTTATTGCCGCTACCAATGACCTATACCAGACCCTACTACACTCCTACTCGGAGTTAAATAACTTGAATTTTGTTGTGAGCAAATCAACTCACTCAACAAAACACTACATTGAGACCACAGGTGTTCCTGTGTTCTCACGCCCTCGTTGCTTACCTGCAGAGAAACTAAAAGCGGCGAAGGCGGAGTTTAACCATATGCTGCAACTGGGAATTATATGCCCCTCGTACAATTCATGGGATTCCCCTTTGCATATGGTCTCAAAGCGCTCCGGAGATTGGCGTCTAACTGGGGACTATCGACGACTCAATGCCATGACAGTACCTGATCGTTATCCAATCCCACATATACAGGACTTTGTTTCTTTCTCCAAACTTGACTTAGTTAAGGCTTACCATCAGATTCCACTGAATCTGGCCGACATACCCAAAACGGTAGTAACAACTCCATTTGGAGCATTTGAATTCCGGTTTGCGAAATGCCGCTAGTACCTTCCAACGCATCATGGACGAAGTAGTGCAAGATCTTGACTTCGTCTATTACTACATAGATGACATTCTTGTGGCAAGTGCCTCACCTGAGCAACATGTCACTCATCTCTGCCTACTGCGTTTTTGGTGCTTCGTCACTAGTTTTCTTAGGGCCACATTATCAGCCCTGAAGACAAATCTCCTTTGCCTGAAAAGGTTAAGACTCTACAAGACCTTTACCCACCCACTTACCTTCGCCAACTTAGGTACATCCTCAGTTGGTCGTTAAACTACTACAGATGCTTTATCCCACACTGTGCGGATCTTCTGTGTCCTCTTTCTGACCTGGAAGAAGAAAAACGAGCAGATTTCACTGAATGATATTATGCTGAAAACTTTCAATGAAGTGAAGAGAAAACCTAACGACGACATCCTTGCTTGCACATCGTGTAGTTGATGCCCAGTTTTCACTAGTCGTTGATGCATCAGGCACATTATTATTGTAACTTTATTATTACAATTGTTACTTTATTATTACAATTGTTACTTTATTATTACTATTGTTACTTTATTATTACAATTGTTACTTTATTATTACTATTGTTACTTTATTATTACAATTGTTACTTTATTATTACTATTGTTACTTTATTATTACTTTATTACTTTATTATTACTATTGTAACTTTATTATTACAATTATTATTTTATTATTACTATTGTTACTTTATTATTACTATTGTAACTTTATTATTACTATTGTAACTTTATTATTACAATTGTTACTTTATTATTACTATTGTAACTTTATTATTACAATTGTTACTTTATTATTACAATTGTTACTTTATTATTACTATTGTAACTTTATTATTACAATTGTTACTTTATTATTACTATTGTAACTTTATTATTACAATTGTTACTTTATTATTACTATTGTAACTTTATTATTACAATTGTTACTTTATTATTACTATTGTTACTTTATTATTACTATTGTTACTTTATTATTACAATTGTTACTTTATTATTACTATTGTTACTTTATTATTACTATTGTAACTTTATTATTACAATTGTTACTTTATTATTACTATTGTAACTTTATTATTACTATTGTAACTTTATTATTACAATTGTTACTTTATTATTACTATTGTAACTTTATTATTACAATTGTTACTTTATTATTACTATTGTAACTTTATTATTACAATTGTTACTTTATTATTACTATTGTTACTTTATTATTACTATTGTTACTTTATTATTACTATTGTTACTTTATTATTACTATTGTAACTTTATTATATACAATTGTTACTTTATTATTACTATTGTAACTTTATTATTACAATTGTTACTTTATTATTACTATTGTTACTTTATTATTACTATTGTTACTTTATTATTACTATTGTAACTTTATTATTACAATTGTTACTTTATTATTACAATTGTTACTTTATTATTACTATTGTAACTTTATTATTACAATTGTTACTTTATTATTACTATTGTAACTTTATTATTACAATTGTTACTTTATTATTACAATTGTTACTTTATTATTACTATTGTTACTTTATTATTACAATTGTTACTTTATTATTACTATTGTAACTTTATTATTACTTTATTACTTTATTATTACTATTGTTACTTTATTATTACTATTGTTACTTTATTATTACAATTGTTACTTTATTATTACTATTGTTACTTTATTATTACAATTGTTACTTTATTATTACTATTGTAACTTTATTATTACAATTGTTACTTTATTATTACAATTGTTACTTTATTATTACTATTGTAACTTTATTATTACAATTGTTACTTTATTATTACTATTGTTACTTTATTATTACTATTGTTACTTTATTATTACTATTATTACTTTATTATTACTATTGTTACTTTATTATTACTATTGTTACTTTATTATTACTTTATTATTACAATTGTTACTTTATTATTACTATTGTAACTTTATTATTACAATTGTTACTTTATTATTACAATTGTTACTTTATTATTACTATTGTAACTTTATTATTACAATTGTTACTTTATTATTACAATTGTTACTTTATTATTACAATTGTTACTTTATTATTACAATTGTTACTTTATTATTACAATTGTTACTTTATTATTACTATTGTAACTTTATTATTACAATTGTTACTTTATTATTACTATTGTTACTTTATTATTACTATTGTTACTTTATTATTACTATTATTACTTTATTATTACTATTGTTACTTTATTATTACTATTGTTACTTTATTATTACTTTATTATTACAATTGTTACTTTATTATTACTATTGTAACTTTATTATTACAATTGTTACTTTATTATTACAATTGTTACTTTATTATTACTATTGTTACTTTATTATTACAATTGTTACTTTATTATTACAATTGTTACTTTATTATTACTATTATTACTTTATTATTACTATTATTACTTTATTATTACTATTGTTACTTTATTATTACTATTGTTACTTTATTATTACTTTATTATTACTATTGTTACTTTATTATTACAATTGTTACTTTATTATTACTATTGTAACTTTATTATTACAATTGTTACTTTATTATTACTATTGTTATTTTATTATTACTATTATTACTTTATTATTACTATTATTACTTTATTATTACTATTGTTACTTTATTATTACTATTGTTACTTTATTATTACTATTGTTAACCGTGCTTTTTTTTTTAATAAAACTGGATTGAATCACTTACGGATCTTATTTTTGCTCATTATTGCTCTTCTTCTTTTTCCCTTTATTCTGTTTCTATCATTTTTTTGTTACCCAAAAGTCGTATTTTGCTAACGGCCGCAAAATTACGATACTATGTTAATATTATTATTGTAAATCTGACTTAGTTTAACTTACAAACATTTAAAACTTATATTCTAAAACTGAAACTGGGCTTCTTTTGGCTAAGATCAAAGTGTAGTATCTGTTCCGATGGATACTGCACGCCTGTCCTGTGCAGTTCGAGGAGGTCCACCCTCCCAGGCATTGCCTCCCCTCTTTGGGGAGGAGTAAGTTAATTGCTTACTGCTTGAGGCGCCCCTACTGGGGAATGCCGACGGGGCTGCCCAGGCAATTTTTAATGGTCAGAGTGCTCACCTCTCGGGCGCTGGCTTTTCAACCCCCACTTTCCGACCCGACCTTGGGTCACATCTTACTTGTGAGAGTAGGATAAAACTGGCCTTGTGCCTAACTCCTGGAGAGGAGTAAATAATACTGGGCTTCTTAGCCTTTTGGCTAAGATCAAAGTGTAGTATCTGTTCCGATAAATACTGCACCCCATAGACTGGTATTGTCTTGGCCTTCGGGGCTGGATTTAAGCCGGTCTATGGGATTGTCCTGTGCAGTTCTAGGAGGTCCACCCTCCCAGGCTTTGCCTCCCCTCTTTGGGGAGGAGTAAGTTAATTGCTTACTGCTTGAGGCGCCCCTACCGGGGAATGCCGACGGGGCTGCCCAGGCAATTTTTGATGGTCAGAGTGCTCACCTCTCGGGCGCTGGCTTTTCAACCCCCACTTTCCGACCCGACCTTGGGTCACATCTTACTTGTGGGAGTAGGATAAAATTGGCCTTGTGCCTAACTCCTGGAGAGGAGTATATAAAACTGGGCTTCTTAGCCTTTTGGCTAAGATCAAAGTGTAGTATCTGTTCCGATGGATACTGCACGCCTGTCCTGTGCAGTTCTAGGAGGTCCACCCTCACAGGCTTTGCCTCCCCTCTTTGGGGAGAAGTAAGTTTATTGCTTACTGTCTGAGGCGCCCCTACCGGGGAATGCTGACGGGGCTGCCCAGGCAATTTTTAAATGGCCAGAGTGCTCACCTCTCAAGCGCTGGCTTTTTCAAACCCCACTTTCTCAACCCGATCTTGGGTCACATCTTACTTGTGGGAGTAAGATAAAACTGGCCTTGTGCCTAACTCCTGGGGAGGAGTAAATAAAACTCAATTTAAAGGAGGTAACTCTAAACTGGGTTATCTCCCTTACATCTTGAAATGCAGACAATTTGGGGGGTCATTTTTAATGTTTGTACTTTTCCTATTGAAGTAAAAAATATGTGCTACATTAGATTAAATTTTTTTATTAATAAAACATTTTAATGACGTTAAATAACAGAAACCTCCAAAGTCCCAAAAGTTAAGATAATGCAAAAATAATATAACAGAAATGTGAATGAAAAACAAACAATATCAACAATGTCTGAACCGCAAAATAATCTATTTAATAAATCACTTTTATTTCGGTATTTATCTTCATATGGTCATTAGTAACCAACCACAAATTTACTAATCATATCGCCAACAACAACAACAACAACAACCCGAGGAACCTTTTTGATCCTGATGTGTCTACCATACGTGGAGAAAATCAGATAACAGTCATGACATTCGAAAACATTTTTTTGACATTCAGAATTGCGGAAGCATTGGAAAACTGCCTACATCAGCATATTATTTACCTCCGCACCAGGGGAGGGGAGAGACACAAGATCAGGTGTCGTTTTGAGAAGCCAGCGCATTAGGACAAGCGCACTCTGGGCTACAAAGAAAATGTCTGAACAGCCCCGTCGGCATTTCCCGGTAGGAGTGCCTCAGGCGATTAGCAATGAACTTGTAGCATCAAAGTTTGCCCTTCGGTGCCCAAAAGTGAAAGTGCTTAAACTCGTTTCTGTGCACACGGCTTTGCGCACGCATCAGCCAGAATTAATAAAAACAAAAACAAAATATTTTAAAACTGTAGCAGTTATCCCCTCCTTTCAAAACATAACTGCACTAACCGGCCGGTAGGTGTCGCTGTTCACCGTCAGGTGGCACTGAAAGTGACCAAGAGTTATCTGCCCTTAGGGGATACATAACTAAGGGACACCGGAAAAGACCTCTTCTTTTTTCAATTGGCCTCGCTGAACGACGCTAAGACACCAGCGCTCCGTCAACACGTGTTCAACAACGGTAAGAGTTCTCAACTAATTTTCTTTGTATACGGTTTTCAAGGACTTTCTCACGCCGGACTAATTTCTTCACATACTCTTTTCAAGAACTGTTTTCTATCGACACACATACATACATCACACACGTCATCATCCCACATACACACACGTTCAATAAACCTTATTTGAACTACCTCCTTTTGTTTGTTAATTATTACTCTGTTTTTGCATGCAACAATTGCTTGATTTTATGAACTCGCTTATAGTCGGGAACACGACCCAATTCTAACAAAACGAAACAAAATATATATAAATTTGTTTTTTTTTCTCACGAAAAAGAACAAAAAGAAAAATTGTTTTTATTATGAGAAGCGACCAAACGACTCCGTCTTCTGGGCGGAGAGTTGTGTAGCGGCGAAGTTTACCCTTCGGTGCCCAAAATAAAAGTGCTTAAACTCGTTTCTGCACACACGGCTTTGCGCACGCCTCCGCCAGAATTAATAAAAACTATATTATTTTGAACCAATCAGCGGATTTTTCTAGATTTATAGAAATTATCCTTTTGGGGTCACTTCGACCCCATAAAAGGCCAGATTTTTCCTTCAATA
Source organism: Sepiola atlantica (assembly GCA_963556195.1). Taxonomy (NCBI): domain Eukaryota; kingdom Metazoa; phylum Mollusca; class Cephalopoda; order Sepiida; family Sepiolidae; genus Sepiola; species Sepiola atlantica. Next base: position 7,117,558 of record OY744519.1, read on the forward strand.
AACAGTTGAGACAAACATTCCAGGACAGTGCTAACATCGTTTTCTCTCGACCCATTTCGTGCTACAATTCTCAACTCACTCAAACACACACTGTCGTACGCATACGCACACTAAAGGCGACACACACACACACACACACCTTGAAACCCTTTCAATGTCGTCTGCTGATTTCTGCTGATTGAAAACAAATGTATAAACTTAACCATTTTAATACATTTCTCACTGAACTGTCTAACATGAAAACAAATGATTATTGACTCTATTTAATAACTTTCAATGAAATGTAATTTATGTAATTGAGTGAGGAAGTTTTGATTGCGATTTTTCAGAATTGTGAATAATTCACAGCCCTTAAATTATCGGCTCGGACTTCCTCTATATCTTAACTAATGAATCCCCCTTGTTCGGCAAGGACACTCAAAATACTGAACAATTATTCTATGTTTTCCTATCTTTGTAGACTTCCATTTTAAACATATATAAAATATCTCTTTTGTGAATTTATGTTTTTTAATTCCTTATTTTTGTTTGTTTATCATATAACATTTCTTTCGCTCTCTCACACATCTGAATATTTCTTAAAACTGTTTTCTTTAAAATGTTTCTATTAAACTGGTCCTCCCCAAAATCTTCCCCTCAAAACTGGAACACTAAAAAGGGTCCTCCAAAAATTAGCCACTTTCTGAGAGAGATGGTAAAGCCTGGGAGGATGGACCTCCTGGGACTGAACCAAAGCGTCAGTTGTTGGCTGCCGGGACACTGCACCCTGGTTCTAAGAAAGTCGACCAAACTACACCAGATGCCCCCTCCTCAATACACCTGCACACACTAATATCATGACTCCGACAGTTGCACATGTATATCCTATGCATTAAACATGCACTTTTGATCAGTCGTAGTGCACCTGAGCATTGTACACAATTATTATTTAAATTTGAACTTCATATTTGTCAGGACCTAGAATTGCTAATTCCGTTTTTACGGTAAGCGACAGGGAACTCCTTACTTGTAATATAAACGCAACACATACATTTTTTTATTTATTTTAAAACGAAAACTTAGTCTAAGGGAAGTAACTCTAATTTCGGTTATCTCCCTTTGATCATAAAATATCGCCGACTAATAGTTGCAATTTTCTTCTTTTTCTTTTTAAAACTATTTTTTCTTTTGTAATTTTATCTACGACATTCCTTGTTAATCTCTTTGAAAATTAAACATTTTTGTATGAAAGGGATTTATTAAAAGTGATTTTTGCAAAATGTGTTGATTAACTGAATATGGAAATGGCTGAAGTTAAGGGAGCAAATGTGATTACAATCGATACTCTATATACTACTAACACTCTGTACCTCTTAGCTTGTTTGTTATATTGTATGTTTGTCTCTGTGCACACTGGATGGCGCCGCAAAAGGGTGACGTCATCCACTAAAACAGGTGGAAGACATTAGAAAGCTCTTTTATTCTATTATAAATCATTAAGTAACAAAAGGATGACGTCGCCCATTAAAACAGAGAACATAGACGACCCGTGTTTTTAAAAAATGGAAATCGCTTCAGACAAGGCATGAAGCCACTTGATGTAAGAAGCTAAAAAAAATACTACTTCAAGGTCAAGAACTAGCCGACAATAACTGTTAGACGGATAGATTTCGACCCAGAAAACAGCAATTCTTTGTCAGAAACATCGCTCATGGAAAGTGAGGACTAGAGGACAAAATAGGGGGAGCGAGAGTTACGAGGCTACCGAAAGTAAACCCAAGGTCCACTTTTTACTCTCTTTATAAAATAATAAGACACTTGTTAAAAAGTGATTTGATTTGTGCGTTTATTTTTTATCTTATCCTCGTCACTAGTTGAAATAAAGTGGTAGTTTGTGAGTGATAAGACACAAATATGAAGAAATAAGTTGGGCGAAAACGATTCTACGCAAATCAACAATAATAATGATTTATTTAAAATAAGTTACAAATGAAAAAAATAATTACTTTGAAAACAAGGAGGTATTGATTGAATTCGCTGAGCAAACGCCCATTGATATTTTTTTCCAGTTTGTTATCGCATTATCGTTTGGTAAAAATCCAGGGGTAGATAACTCATGTTTCTAAAATCTCGTTTAGGACAAGAGAGATAACCTTTGGGTACAAAGTTACTTCCCTTTAATTTAGAACAATAATAATAATAATTTATCTTTTAAATATAAAATATTTAAAAGTTTTAATATTTTCTAAATGGAATTTGTCATCTATCTAACAGCACGGTTTTCGTTATTAGGGAGTTTGAGGGGAATTCGCCCCCCCCCTCCCGTTCTTCCGATTCCACTTAAAACTCCACTTCCGTGTAGAGATCTACCTGCTTGTTTTCGGTACTGACAAACCGAAAAACAGTGAGCAGTCTACAATTAGCAAAGATTGGGAGGTTCTTACTAACCTACCCATTATCTCATTTTATTTGCTTTCTTTATTTTCTTGTTTTTGGGGTGTTTTTTAGTCGTCCTTACGTCATTCATACACCTGTACATATTCTTTTTGTAAATAAAATCCATCAAACGCTGCGGATTTCTCAGGTAAACGCCATAGAGCAGAAACTGCATACCTTCTCACGCATACAATTTGTAAGGTTATTGGCTGGGTTAAGTAAGTAGTAAGACGGAGAGAAGTATAGGATAAGTAACAAGGTTTATTGGCGGTCAAAGATACATTCTAACTGAGTCATCGCCAGGGGCCGTAACTCGTCCCCTCACCGGTGAATCGTCGGTGCAGTAACACTACATCCCCCTTTCAGTTGTAAAGTTCTTTACAAGGACAGTCTTTTAGGTGGTCGAACTTATCGACCGCTTCTTGTATATTTCCCTTGGTCAGGACCTCTGGAACTCTCTAGTGGGATGTTTCTTTGGTTACTGGGAAGATCTGTTGAATCATCATCACAGCTATACATATATCCATATCGAGGGGAACATGGTAAGGTGTTTGCTTCCTGTGGGGTTTCCACCTGAGAGAAGCTGGTTTCTCCGTTCCTTAGGCGCAGATTACTTTTGTTGCGTCGGTGTAGTCCTGAATCTGTCTTAACTAGGACTGACCTTGGTGACAGAGTTTTACTTACTACAGCTGTAGTGGTCTTAGGTATCTTGACCCAGACTGGTTGTCCTTTTTCAAAGGCAGGACGATCTTTAGCCCGATGACGTTTGTCATAGTTTTGCTTTTGTCTGGCTTTGAGCCGGGTGTCTGCCCTTCTCTATGTTCCTCGATGTTTTGCTGATCAAATGAATTTCTTTGAGGAATGGTAGGGATCCGTGTTCTTAGTTTTCTATTCATTAACAGCTCTGCAGGACTCTTGCCATGTTGCAGAGGAGGGCTGCGATAATTTAGCAGTGCTATGGATGGGTCACTTGCTTTCTTCAATAAGTTTTTTATTGTCTGGACTGCACGTTCAGCCTCTCCGTTTCCTTGCGGATGATGGGGGCTACTTGTGAGGTGCAGGAAGTCAAAAATATTTGAAAAGTTCCTGAATTCACTAGAACTGAATTGGGGACCGCTGTCAGATATGATTGTCTCTGGGATCCCATGCCTAGCGAATATTGATTTGCAATGCTCTATTACGCTGGCTGAGGTGGTTGTCCGTAAATGGGCTATTTCAATCCACCTGGAAAAATAATCGACAATCAGAAGATATCGGTGTCCCATGAATTCGAACAGATCCATTCCTATTTTCTGCCATGGATATGCAGGTAATTTGGTGGGTTGTAGTGGTTCTGGTGGATATTTTCGTTCTTTTTCACAGATACCGTATTTCCTAACTTTGTCTGCAATTTGTTTAGAGAGGCCAGGCCACCACACACTTTCGCGAGCTAGTGCTCGGCATTTGACAATACCTTGGTGTCCCTCATGTAGACACTCTAGTATGTCTTTTTGAAGTATATTAGGAATGACAAGTCGGCTCTGGTACATTAGAAGTCCCTGGTAAACTGTTAGGTCCTGGTTGACAAACTAGTACTGTTTTAGTTCGGGGTCCCGCCTTGCTCTTTCGGGCCAGTGGTCCATCTCATAATATTTGATTACCTGACTGCAGACCTGGTCAGTATTTTGTTTTAGTCGGATATCCTCCAATCGTTTATCACTTGCCAAGATATTTCCTATGACTGAGCGGATAAATGAGTCGGTCTCTGTCTCCTGCTGGATATCCTGTATAATGGGACTACTCCCAGGTGCTCGGGACAAAGCGTCTGCTGTTGTGAGGTCTTTTCCCGCTGTGTATATGATCTCATAGGAGAATCTCATTAACCTCATGCGGAAACGTTGAATTCTTGGAGTCAATTCGTCGAGTCGCTTCGACTTCAACAGTGCCAACAGTGGTTTGTGGTCTGTTTCGACTGTGAATTTTGGCATTCCGACCAAGTAGTCCACAAATTTTTCACAACACCAAGTGACTGCTAGTGCCTCCTTCTCAACCTGTGCATATCTCTGCTCTGTTTCTGTCAGAGATCGTGAAGCATAAAATATCGGTCTCCAGTCATTTTCTTGCTTCTGCAGTAGTACACCGCCTAGGCCATAGCTAGATGAATCTGCTGATACCCTTGTCGGCTTGTTGGAATTGTAATGAGTCAGTACTGGTGCAGAACTCAGTTGCTTCTTCAGGGTCTGGAATGCTACTTTCTGAGGCTCATCCCAGATCCATTCTGACTCTTTCTTAAGAAGCTCTTGGAGTGGTTTGGTGGTTTCGGCTAGATTCCTAGCAAATTTTCCGACCTGGTTTGCCATGCCCAGTAAGCGTCGTAATTCGGACACATTCTCAGGTCTGGGCAAGTCCATAATTGCTGCTACTTTTTCGGGATCTATTTGTATTCCCTTTTTTGATATAATGTGACCCAGAAACTTTATGTTTCTGACAGAAAATACACATTTATCGTTGAGTGTAGCTCCTGCAGCCTTCATTTTATGCAGTACTGCTTTTAGTCGCTGGTCGTGCTCCTGCTGATTTCTTCCACTTATTAGGACGTCATCTATATCACAGATGACTCCTGGTAGTCCGGACAAAATGTGTGTCATCTCCCTATGAAAGATTTCTGGCCCAGAACTTATCCCGAATGGAAGTTGTTTGAAACAGTACCTCCCATAAGGTGTTATAAATGTGGTAACGACCTGCGATTTTTCGTGTAGGACGATTTGGTAGAAACCGTTGTTGCAATCGAGCTTGCTAAACACTGTGGCTCCATCGAGCTCGGCCAGTAATTGGTCTGTGGTGGGTAACGGAAATTTTTCCTGTTTCACGCTCTCGTTTAGCTTGGTAAAGTCGACGCATAACCTAACTTTACCGTTAGGTTTTTGGACGGCGACTATTGGGGTACACCAATCAGTTGGTGATTTGACTGGACGGATTATGTCCTCGTTCTCCAGACGTTTCAGTTCTTCCTGAACCTTCTGTTTAATAGGCAGCGGCAATCTTCTAGGGGTAGCAATGGAAAAGGGCTGAGCTCCTGCCTCCAAACGTATCTGGTACACATGTTCCAGTTTCCCTAGGCCTGTGAACAGTTCTGGGAACTCTTTCTTATACTTGTGCCCTTCGCTTGTCACTTTATTAACTGCTTTCAGCAGGTTGAGGGCTTTGATTGCTGGTCCTCCCAGTAGAGGTTCTTGCAGACTCTCTATAACATAAAGGTCTTGTTGCGAGCTTACTTTTTCCGTGGCCAGTTTGGCCTTCACACATCCTATGAGGTTTATCTCATGATGACCCGGTCCGTACAGTCTTTTGTTTGTGGGTTGGATGAGTGGGGAATTTTTCCTGAAGAACCGGTCCAGGATTACGGTCACATCTGCACCTGTATCCAGCCTAAAATTTATAATATTGGTACAGGTCTTAGTGGTGACCTTGATTTTAGCCTGCCAATTTGTATTATCCTCAGTGGTAATTGTACCTATATTTTCGAGAGTGACAGAACCTAAAAAATGATTTTCTTCTTCCTCTCTTATTTCTCTAACCTTCACTTTATCGGTTCTGCAAAATTTTGCATAATGCCCTTTCTGCGAACAAATTCTGCAGCGTGCATCTTTTGCTGGGCAGTCATTTCTATTGTGGAATGGAAATTTCCCGCAGCGTGTGCATTTGCTAGGCATTTTCGATTTTGGATATGGTTGTTTGGTGAAGTTTGTCTTGTAGGTTCGCTTCGTAACTCGGTTGATTTGAGGATCCGCTGCATCGGCACCGGAGGAAATAGTCTGCGTCTGTTGTTTCGAAGTTTTGTAGGCTCTACCTATTTGTAGGCACTTGTCTAGAGTAAGCTGTTTATCAGACAGTACCTTTTCTCTGACGGTATTGCTTCGAACTCCAACAACGACTTGGTCTCGAATAAACCTATCCTGTAGCTGTCTGAAATTGCAGTTCTTTGCAAGTTGCCGAAGAGCAGCTATATAGGTCTCGATACCTTCCGGTACTTCTTGCTTGCGAAGATGGAATATATAGGATTCGTAAGCTTCGTGCGTTTCGCCCATGAAAAAATCCTCAAACTTCTTCATCACCTTCTCTAGGTCCGTCTTTTCTTCCTCAGCGTTAAACTTCAACCCTTCATATATATCGTAACTATCCTCCCCGATAGTTGCCAAAAATACCGATGTCTGATATGAAGTATCTGCTTCTTTAGACAATCTACTAGCGATCGAATAATTGAGAAAATTTCGTTTTAATTTTCGCCAGTTATTAGCAACATTTCCAACGAGAGTCATTCGTTCGGGGGGGGTGGTATATTAGCAGAATATTGCTTTATGTCCGTGTGAGGCATTTTTCAAAAGTATACGATATATATGAGAAAAACAAATTTCTGTACTTACTGTTCTCTCTTTTCTTACTTTTTTTTCTTTGTGGGACCGTTTTCCGTAAGTTGTTTGTTTATCGATAGTAAAATTTTCTTTCTCTTAGAAATCCTTTGTTTTTCTTACTACGATATCCGATCTTTTACTTTGTTTTTGGTCTCCTCAAATTGTATCCTTTATCTGACACCATGTAAGGTTATTGGCTGGGTTAAATAAGTAGTAAGACGGAGAGACGTATAGGATAAGTAACAAGGTTTATTGGCGGTCAAAATACATTCTAACTGAGTCATCGCCAGGGGCCGTAACTCGTCCCCTCACCGGTGAATCGTCGGTGCAGTAACACTACACAATTGCTCACAGAACAACTAACCAATGTACGTTTGGGACTGTTGTGTATTCAAAACTATCGTTCAAGCATTTATTAATAAATATATCTATTTTTCAAAAGGAAGAGGCTATTTTGCCGGTCCCGGCAAAATAACGAGACCCTCGTTATTCTGCCGGCTTATGTTTTTTTAACCTAACTGTTATGGCCTTGTGAAAGAAAGGGTAATGAAATAAATAAGGACAAATATTTAATAACAATTTCAGCATATGAACTGAATGTATCTCCAACACCAAGTTCCATTGTAAGCTTTTTCCAATATAAGATTTTGAATTAGAATTAATAACTGAATAATAAATGTTGCTTCAAAAAAAGTTGTTTTTTAATCAAATTTTCCAACATTAGTTTTCGGTTCAGTTTTCGTCAAATAATGAAGTTATTAAGTTGTTTAATTGAATTTTTTAAAAGAATTTTTACAAAGAAAAACTTTGATGATGTAATATTCTGATTTTCTTTACGAAGAAAAACTTTGATAATGTTAAAATATTAAGAAAAAACACTGGATTTAAACAATTTCTATTTTAAAATGTGAGGTGAAGATTAAGAAAGAGGAGGTCAGTAACTTACAATTGGAAATCGTAAGAAATACACACAAAAATTCGAATAAAAATTATACAAAAAAAAATCAATGTTGACTGTTTGTTTGATAAAAAATCCAACAAACTCTTCGTTTTTATAAAGTTTTAAATTATAAAAAAAAATCACTCTTGACTATTCATCTTGTAAAATGCTACATTATTAAATATTTCTAATTTGAAATGAAAAGGCAAATTGATTTCTTCTTTCTTTTCCTTTCTTTACGACCATTTAGATAATCAATATTTTGGTAATTTTGATACAAATTTATTTATGTTAATCTATATGAATAAATCTCTCTACTCTATCATTGTTTTGATGGTAGCTACTCCAATCTCTGATTACCCCCTGTAAAACATTCACAGCAAAAACTCGTCTGGCTACAACCACTGAAAGGAATTTTCCTTTCTTCCTCTGTGTCCCTTAAGCTAAACAGAACTTACATGAGCAGAGTTTCTCACCAAGAACTGTTCGTCTGTGGAACACAATACCACAGGGCTGCTTCCCCGCTGACTACAACATGGTTGTTTTCAAGTTCAATGTTAACAAGTTCTTGTTGAGGCGTCCTCTTAGGTAATCAAATTCTGCCCAAATCTAATTAATCGCCTGCAATTCGCATGGTGTTATTTCACCATCCACTTGATACAAACCATGCAATGATTCTTATTGCTATTTTCTAAACAATATATCCCGACCACTCTTGTTACTCGGCCAACAATATGCAAATAATAAAAAAAGACGGCCTAAATTAAACAAAAGGGGAAAAAATGTCTTCGAACCGCGTGCATAAAGATATCCCTCCCCTCCCCGTCAAATTCAATCCTCAAATAGGTGTCTCTCCTGTGCGGTCATTTTTAGGATAGGTGCACAAAGCAAGACCCGATATTTTTCCATGCCATAGACGCGAAGATTAACACTTTCTTTTTCTCTTTTTTGGCCACTCACAAATTACTTTTCTCTAAATTCTAATGTGTATTATTTGAATGTATTTAATTCTTTGTATGATTTAAATGTGCTTAATTCTTGATATCTATCTATCTATCTATCTATCTATCTATCTATCTATCTATCTATCTATCTATACTGTTTTATTGCCTGTCTATTGATTTCATACTCCTAAAGTCATCCTCTGGCCTGAAGTTATGGCTGTCTTTCTCTTATTTGTACTTACTTGTGAGAGGGAAACTTATCTTCAACTTTTTGTTCCCTCTGGAGTATACAGTAAACTTATTCTATCTATATCTATATATATATATATATATATATATATATATATATATATATATATATATATATATATATATATATATATATATATATATATAAGATCCTCGACTATGAATCAGTGGCGATTTGTGATCGGGGTTCGCGCCCACCAACCGTTGAGAATTAGTTCCTACACTGAAGATTGCGTTAGCATGAAACATCGATGTCTGTTGGTATTTAAATAATTAATAAATATTTATTTATAAATATTATTGTATATATATATATATATATATATATATATAAGTTTTGTTTTTGTTGTTTTTTTTACCTGTGGGGGCTCGGAAATACCCGACTAGTCCACGGGTGCAGGCTATTTTCTCCTCTCGGTGTGTTGGACCCGTAAGACCTTGTCAGACCATCCATCTAAGAAAAGAAAATCTCTGATAATAAAACCTACCAACAACTTACATCGTGGCAGCAAACTCTTGGGGAGGGAGGCCTCCTTAGTCTTGATCATCAACCTTCCTAGAGCTGGAATCTCGAACAAAATATCCGGTTTGCAAACCTACAATTGCTTAAGGGGAGATAGGCCCTGCCTATCGCCGGCCTTTGCACTCCTTCTCTTTCTATTAGCCAGGCGCAGAGATACCAGTGCTGGGACGCCCCTAAAAACACTCAGTGCCTGGCCTTGTTTCCTGACTAGGACAATGAATGCCATTTCTCTTTCTCTCTATTCGAACAATTTGCAGAAAGTGTTTTCGTCACTAAGTCTTACATGACCAGTTCTGACAGGTTGAGGGTACAGGTTAGAGAGCTTGTCTGGTTGCTGTTTCCGACTGACAGGACATGAGCCCAAACTCTTAGGTAGCGCCAAGAACGGCTGCTCCATCATCAGTTGTATAATACCGTGGGTAGCTGTATGTGCCATGTCGCGCATGGAAAGGAACCCTACAGTTATCTCCAGTAGGCTTTCCCGAGGTCACAACCCCCATGGACCAGGTCGCGACTAATGGACTGGTTGTGTGAGCTTATTGGCACCTAACAAGCACCCACCTTGCCCAACCAACTCTATATCAAAACTAACATGTCATTGCAAAAAAAAAATCAAACCTAAACTAGACACCCAACAAAAACACCTTCGCCTCCACCCTTGAGGCTCGCATTTACAAATATCCGGGGACTTTGAACCAACGATGTAGAAACTTTTCTCCTGACAAACTCCCCGGATATCTTAGCACTAAGTGAAACAAACCTTCAATCCTCAATCCCATCTCACCACTTTGACATGACTTTATCGTAAAGGCTCTGACAAACATATGCATGGGCTAGGAGTTTATGTTTGGAATAGGTTAGAATCAGATGACCACGAGTACATGTGCTTTAGATTGACTTTACATCACAGCGTTAGTTACTTATATTTCTTATACCGTTCCCCTTCAACCCAGGACTGTACTCTACTAAACTCTGTCTCTGAAAGCATAGATAGAGCACTCTCACTTGACTCGAATGCCTAGATACATGTATGACTGGTTGGGATTCTCCAGCTTTACTGATGCAGATGGAAACTCTACGTATAATTTCTCCTTAGCTCACTCCAGCTCTCAGATTGTCGATTTCCCGACCCACATCCCTGATCGAGTAGACCAGCAAGCCTCACTTCTAGACCTGTTCTTGACCTCACTGCCCGAGGCATGACGAAAGTTCATAGCCTACTCGGGAATGCTGATCACATTGTGCTAATGATTTATATCACCCTAAAATGTCGTCCAAAAGCTGATGAACCGTTGCTCAAAACAACGAGATACTACGAGCAGGCTGATTTTGAATCCATCAGAGATCACATCAGCGACGCCCCATGGAATGAAACCTTCTCACTCCCTGCTGATCAGTGTGCAAATGAGTTAACTGAATGGGTCAAAGCAGGCATTGAAGCCTATGTCCCCACTCTCCCCAATGGTTCACCTCAAAATGTGCAGCTGCGATTGCTGAGAGGCAGCAAGCATTCCGTAAATTCGGCCGTTATAAGTCAGCTACTAATAGACATAAGTTTATAGAGTCAAGAAATAATTGTAAGGCCATGATAGGTGAAGCAAAGAGAAGGTATACAGAGATAACAAAAAAAACGCATTCAGTCACAGAAGCTAGTGACTCGCGATTTCTGGAAAATCTACAATTATGTGGTGAACAATAGTTAATCAATGATTCCCCCACTATCAAACCTCAATGATGTCGTTTGCACGGCCACTGATGAAACAGAACTACTTGCCCAGCGTTTCACTTCAAACTCATGTTTGGACTCAGAAAACTACCCCCTCCCTGAATTCTCATTGCAGACCGAAGCCACACTTGAAAACCTGGTCATCACCCCATCCCAGGTCAGAGACATCATAAAAAATAATAGTGATAAAGAAATGCTTTGCTGAACTGGCCCCTGTGCTCTCCAAACTCTACAACAAATGCCTAGCTGAATCTTGCTTCCCTGATAGCTGGAAAATTGCCTCTGTGGTACCAGTCTTCAAGAATTCTGAGGATAGAACTGATCCTCAGAACTACCACCCAATCAGTCTACTCCCAATATTGGCTAAAATCTTTGAATCCTTAATCAATCTAGCTATAGTCCGGCACCTAGTTAATGCTAAACTTCTTTCTGACCGCCAGTATGGATTTAGACAAGCATGATCTACTGCAGACATCCTAACGGTCATCTCTGAATGCATATATCATACACTGAACAAGGCAAGTGAAGCTAGGGCAGTAGCGCTTGATATATCCAAGGCCTTTGACAAGGTATGGCATAAAGGGCTTCTCCTGAAAATACGCTCATACGGTATTACTGGACAAATATTTAATATAATTAGATCCTTCCTAACTAAAAGAAAGATCCAGGTTGTCCTCGATGGCCGTTCATCTAAACAACATGACATACATGCTGGTGTACCACAAGGATCGATCCTTGAATCTTTATTGTTCCTGATTTTTTATAAACGATCTTCCTGATGCCATTGAGTCTAGGATAGGAATATTTGCTGACGACACCACGCTCTACTCTCGTCATGTTGGCAAAACCGACGCGCACATATCTGAGGCAATGGCTGAATCCTTAGAAAATGACCTCTAGTCTGTAGTGGAATGGGGTCAAAAATGGATGGTAACTTTTAATACAACAAAGACAAAGCTCCTTTCCTTCAATAACTACAAGAAGCCTCTTCAACCACCGATTGTCATGGCAAATAACACCCTACCTGAGAGTTCAACATTCAAACTCCTCTGCCTAACTTTCACAGATTACATGAATTGGAACAAATACATTGAAGACATTGCCAAAGCTGCAACAAAAAAGGTTGGCTCCCTCTACCATGCTAGTAAACTCCTCACACCTGACATTATCCTTTATCTCTACAAAGCCATCATCCGCCCATGCATGGAGTATTGTTGTCACATCTGGGCTTGTGCATCATCCACTAGTCTCTCTCTCTTAGACAAGGTCCAAAGAAGAGCCACCAACTTAATAGGTCTCTCACTATCCACCAAGCTCCAACCCCTTTCCCATCGCCGCAATGTTGCATCCTTGTGCTCGTTTTACAAATACTTCAATGGATTGTGCTGCGATGAACTGGTTAATCTGGTGCCCCCTCGATGTAAATACACTAGACCAACTCGACAATCAACTAAATCCCATCCATTCACTGTGGAGGTCTCCAGATGCCGGAGAGCCTTCTACTCCAATAGCTTCTTTCCTCGTGCTGTCGGCCTCTGGAACTCTCTCCATTGCTCCCTGTTTCCCCGACAGTACCGACATGCAGAGGTTTAAAACTAATGTAAACAGACATCTCACTACACTGCTCCCAAACTAGGATGACACCTAAAACCTACAACCTAATTCTCAGTAACCCCTTACGTCTACAGTAGCGGCCTGCCTTGTTTGGGGTGAAATATGTTTTAAAAAAACAAAAAAAAACACGATTGACCCTGAACCACCACCTTCTAGTATCTATTTGGAGAAAAAAAAGGAGGAAAAATGTTTTGATTTTTTGAAGAATTATAGATACTCGGGCATGACGTGACCAGCCGATTGATTGGATCGAGCCTCTCCGATCTCCCGTCTTGCCGAAGTAAAGTTCAAAGTGGAAGTGGAAGAATGGCTCAGCCACCAGTCCTAAGGCATCATGTGTCGCCGTTTTCAGGGGCCGGGGATACCCATCTGCATGGGGTTGCAGTCGGCGAATTTGTGGCCCCGCTGACAGGACGATCTTGTAATGTAATTTCCCCTAGGCTCTTTACGGGCACCACATACAAAACTCTGTAAAGTTTCTCAAATGGTTATGTGTGACGTTGCTTCTCATCGTTATATGTCCAGACACCATTCTCTTTATTGAGGGTGCCACGTTACATAATACTGAAAAGCATCACTTACTTGTTTTCTTCGGTTGATGAATTCGTCCAACATTTCCAGAACTATCGTCTTCTTCCGCAGATTTGATCACAAATGAAGACTCAAAACACAAAAAAGGATTTTACGTTGAATACTTTTATTGCCGATTATGTCAAAATCTACCACGCTTGTTTATTCATATATAGTAAGCTCCCTGTGGAATCCCCACTGGGGGGCAAAGCACAAGACATCTTGGTGTTAATTTTTACTCTATTTTTAGATTGTCTGATCGTATTTAGCAAAACTATTTTTTTTTATTTTTACATATCTTTTCTTTAAGTAGCAAAGCACAAATGTTTATTTTTCAAATTAACCTGCCTAGTTTCATAACTCACAACATGGCAAAAACAGATTTAGCTTTGAATTCCAAAAGCGATCGAGAACTTCTTTCCAATCTCTAACCTATATTTGAATGGCTCACTTTTATACAAAAGCCAGCTCTCTTGTCATCATAATAGCTATTACAAATTATTATTATTATTATTATTATTATTATTATTATTATTAGTAGTAGTAGTAGTAGTAGTAGTAGTAGTAGTATTACATAATAGGAGCCGTGTGTGAGTAGAAAACCATTTTAATTCCGGTTCTTTTCATTGGTTCTTTTCATTGGTTCTTTTCATTGGTTCTTTCTAATGTTCTATGTGTTGGGGAGGAGTTGTTTAAAACATTAGAAAGAACCAATGTTATTTATAAGTTTAAATGCCCTTTGGGAGAATATAACTTCCATAATAATAATAAAGCTAATAGCTACATTGGTTTTACTACTACTACTCTTTCTCGCCACCTTACCATGCACCTTGTAAACTCTACCTTAATTTACCAGTATTTACTGTAGTGGAAAATAAAAAAAATAAAAAATAAAAAACTTAAAAACATAAGACTTATCTGTAATACCAGACCAGGCCATGTGGAACAACAGAGTTAAAGCAAATGGCTGGTTTTATAGAAAGGAAGTACCAAATGATCATGTGACCTATTTTGCATTGCATGATGGGAGTCCCCATAAAGAGGACAGGAAATGAGAAAGCGCACTCCTTCTTTGGTTCATCCCGGATTGAGACCAGTGAAGGTGGAGGTCGGATTTGGTGCTGTCAGAAGAGTGAAGTTGGAGTTCAAGTTGGTGTTTGTGGACTAGTGATTGTTTTCGATCGGATTGGGTGCCCTCAGAAGAGAGACGTTTTGGTGTTTTCGGACGACATAACTTGCCCCCCCCCCTCTGATTTAAGACAAATTTTAGTTAATAACATGCAGATAATACATTGTGAAAGCAAGTTAAAAAATTATAAATATTCAAAGCTATCTTTATTAAAACCCAACAACTTACAATAAATAAAATTACGCATGAAACGAGTAACACCATTTTAAAATGCTTAACATAATATAATTCATCCTGTGATGCTAATTCTGGTGACCCGGAATTTAAATTGTCAACGTCTCTCCTGGAACTGCACTGGTTCAATCTTTTGACGTCTAATTGACTTCACATGCGAGTTCTTTGGCTGCTTTTTGAAATTCTCTTCTTTTCACCAGCTTTTTTGTTCATTTGTTTTTGTTACCTGAAGATGATTTTATGAAGAATCGAAAACGTTCGTGATACATATGGAACATACACTATTTTTTTTCATTTTGACACAAAAAAAGATCATGTTTGCTTAAATGAAAGAATGCTGATTAAATACACACGATATATACTCCCGGGCGAAAAAATTGAGCAGTGCTAATTTTCCAATAATTTTGTTAATATTGTGTTTTCAAGTAATTTTTATTAATATCAGATTTTCTTTTTTTCAGTTCCAGGTTAGTATCAGAGGTGCTAAAATGATCTTAATACTTAATATAACTCCTGCTTCACTTATTTTGTCCTTTAGTCCTCACATTCCATGAGCAATGTTTTTGACAAAGGGGGAAAATTGCTGTTTTCTGGGTCGGAATCTATCCATCTAACAGTTATCGTTAGCTAGTTTTTGACCTTGAAGTAGTATTTTTTTTTAGTTCCTTACATTAAGTGGCTTCGTGCCTTGTCTGGAGCGATTTCCATAAAAAAATGTTACCTAAGAAGAAAAATAATGATTTGGATGAAATTATGGAAACCAGAATTTGAGAGATGAAAAGGAGAGACTTGAGGTATAAAAACATTTTTACCATCTTGAACAAGGAAAAGATCGCTACTTCCTTTTTCATGCTGAAAAGAATTGGTAAACAATATAAATAAATAAATAAATAAATAAATAAATAGGTAATGTGGAAACAAATCTAGATCGTTCCAAAATCATCAACAAGGCTGAAAATGACAGCGCTTTGTTACAGGACAGCCAAGGAGTTCAAAAACCGGAGAATGTAAGTTTTTTTCTTGATTAACAATTGAAAGAAAACGATATATCATAAAGATGATATACAAAAAAGCCTTTGCCATCACAAAAAATATCACAGATAGGATTAGCTTTGTTACTGAATATGACACTTTCTTCTCAAAACTGTTTCAGGGAGTTATTTGATCGGATAAGTTGCGGTTTTCACTTGTGGGTTATGCTCCCGAATGATGCCTTCGAAGATCACGTGAGAGATTCAGAATTAAAATAAATTTTTTTTTTTTAACATAGTTCACCCCAAACAAGGCAGGCCGCCACTGTAGACGTAAGGGACTACTGAAAAGAAAGAAAAGGGGAAAAGGTAGAAGGGGGGGGGGTCAACCTAAATTTGGATCTGCACAACGAGATGTCTGTTTACATTAGTTTTAAATTTCTCCATGTCAGTACTGTCGGGGAAACAGGGGCAGCAGCATGAGGAAAGAAGCTATTTGAGTAGAAAGCTCTCCGGCATTTGGGGACCTCTACAGTGAATGGATGGGATTTAGTTGATTGTCGAGCTGGTCTAGTGAATTTACGTCGAGGGGGCACCAGAGTAGCCAATTCATTGGAGGATAATCCATTGAAGTATTTGTAAAACAAGCACAAGGATGCTACATTGCGGCGATGGGACAGGGACTGGAGCTTCGTTGATTATGAGTTAGGATGCATTTTCATTACTTGGTATTGGAGACTTAATTCCGTGTGATATTAACCAAAGAATACATCTGTACTTTAGAAAAAAGAATGAATTCCAACAGTTCAAATGTTGTTTCATTCCTGCTCCCTTGAAAATGTCGTTTCATCACACACTGCAAAATTGACCAAAAAATGGTTGAATGATAACTCTTTTCAGATAATGTTCTGGTCCGAACAAAATCTTGATCTTAAATCGGTTGAGAACTTGTGAAGCACAATTAAAAGAAAATTATTCGGTAGAAAATTTGTAAACAAAAAGTCACTCTGGAAGGCAGTGAAAGAAGAGTGGGAAAATATCACTCCGCAACAATGTAAGAAACTGATAGATAGCTTGCTCAAACTAATAGCCTTGTTACAGAAGGCTTATAGAGGGGCTATCTGGTATGAGTTAAATGTCAATTTTCTAATTTGTGTTTGTGTAAATTATTTTCCAAATAAATCTTTAAATTAACAAAATTCAATGTTTTTACCCTTTTATTCGAAATGAATAATTAAAATTAAGTAAGCTCAATTTTTTTACCCGGGTAAAAATTTGTTTAAAAGAAACTAAAAAAATGCTCCATTGTAAGTTCTGCAAGAGCTAATATAAAATTATTTTATTTAAATATAAATTATTTTATTTAAATATAAAATTATTTTATTTAAATATAAATTATTTTGTTTAAATATAAATTATTTTATTTAAATATAAATTATTTTATTTAAAAACTATACATTACAGTTTCTGTTAGCCGAACCAGCATTTCATTGTTACAGACGGACATATAACACATTAAAATCCACAATTAATGAAAAATTAATTAAATATTTAATGGTATATATATTTTTTTAACTTTTCATTTCCTTTAAATTTCGGCACGAACTTTCAGGACAACCTAATATCTTGATGTAAATAGACAAAGTGCTGAGTAATTTGTCCATTGACCAATAGAATGGCTTGGCATATGAAACCAGTCCTTCGAAGCACGCTCACACAGGTATTGGTTTTCCCACCTGTTTCTCGTTCGACGTTCGATGTCTCCCTTGTCAAACTACTGTTAGAGTATTGTGTCCAGGCCTCAGCTCCATATCTAATACGTGATATCCAGCATCCGGAGAGAGTTCAAAGAATGGCTACTAGAATGATACAGGATCTATTTGATCTGCCCTATGATAGCTGACTAAAAAACTTAACCTTTTCTCCCTTGAGCGCCAAAGATTACACAGTGATCTCATTTTGACCTACAATTTCCTCAATGGTATTACGATATTATTTACTCCTGCACTGCCTATTTCGATTGAACCGGAGGAGGGCCACTTTCTCAATCAGGATCCCTGGACCTTGGACTTCCAGGAGAAGTAATAAAAGCACCAACAATGCAGCAATTCAAGATGAATTTGGGCAAGTGTTGGGCTACTGTATCCTCTTCCGTGTAAATTTCTATGACCCTTTCCCTACATGGTAACTGAAATATGCTTGTTTTATTTTTTTGTTAAATTAATAGAAATGAATTGAAGTGGCACTTGGAGTGATACAACACAATTGAGCAGGCGTGTAAAGTCTGGTCCCATCTAACACACCAGCCCAGGAAGCTAGGAAGCGTAGCACCCTCTTGTTTGAAATCTGCTATGAAGCAAAGCGCACTCCTGTTTGAAATCTGCTAGGAAGTGTAGTGCCCTCCTGTTTGTAGAGATTACTATTGTCTGCCTTTAATCTTTTTCCAGTCTAGTTGAAATTAAAGGCCTTTTGTTTGTTACATAACGATGGGGCACATTACCACTGCGTCCCTGTAGACTACAACATGGTCAATATCCAATGTCAATAAATACTTGTCTTATACTGAGTAATCAAATTTTGTTCGTTCAATTTATCATATCAATATTCTGATGATATTCTTCAATGATGCACTTGAGAGAAAGAGGGATAAATGAACACCTCGCCAGAGATAAGTTAGTTTAGAAGTCAATTTTTAAAAGCCGTCTAATCTTTCTTCTTTGAACCAGGGGGACTTTCGATCTGTTTCCAACATGAAGTCAGACAATCTCAACTAAAACTTTATTTATGATGGCCATGGATACCCAATCACTTTCAATCTGATCCCCAACAACTGACCCTAACCCTAACCCATCTATGGGATTCTGACAGAGATTACTCCCCCCCCCCCACCTGGGGTTAGAGTGGACTTGAACATAATGGTAACAAAGTGGTGACTTCACACTCTCCAAAAGCTCCCAAATTGGGGGCTTCACCATCAGACGCAGTTTAATTTCATACTTTGAGCAGATTGTATTTAACCCGTCGATTGGGTCGAGACAGGTGCTACTACCACTCCAGGTTAAAGTGGACCTGGGAGTAATTGCAACTGAGAGGAGGGGGGGGGATACTATACTTGCCAAAAGCTCCCATATTAGGGGCAAACCATTGCATGAAGTGTTGTGTCATACCAGGGACAGTTGTACATTTAACAATAAAAACCAGAAAGACTTTCTAACATGGAGTCAGAAAGACAGACAACTTCAACTTGAAATTTATGATCATAAATATTATTGTTTATTAATGATGATCATAAATATGATGGTTAATTTATGGCGGTCATAAATATGATGGTTTATTTATGATGATCATAAATATTTGCTATACTTCTGATGGCCATAAATATGATGGTTTATTTATGGTGGTCATTAATATAATGGTTTATTCATGGTCATAAATACGATGGTTTATTTATGATGGTCATAAATAAGATGGTTTATTTCTGATATTCATAAATATGATGATTTATTTCTGATGGTTTATTTATGATGGTTAATTTTTGATTGTCATAAATATGATGGTTTATTTATGATTGTCATCAATATGATGGTTTATTTCTGATGCTCATAAATATAATGGTTTATTTATGACAGTTATAAATATGATCGTTTTATTTATAACGGTCATAAATATTGTAGTTTATTTATGATGGTCATAATAATGATCGTTTATTTATATTAGACATACATATGATCGTTTATTTATTGCGGACATAAATGTGAATGTGTATTTATAATAGTCATAAATACGATAGTTATACCATTTCTGATAGTCATCAATATGATGGTTTATTTCTAAAGCTAATAAATATGATGGTTTATTTATGATGATCATAAACATTATAGTTGATTTATGATGGTCGTAAATACGATGGTTTATTTTTATGTTTATTTTTGATAGTTCATTTATTGTGGTCATAAATATGATGGTTTATTTATGATAGCCATATATATGATGGCTTATTGTTAATAGTTTATTTATGATGGTTATAAATATTATGGTTTATTTATGATGGTCGTAAATACAATGTTTTTTTATGATTGTAAGAAATACAATGGTTTATTTATGGTTATTTATAAATATGATGGTTTATTTATGATGGTCATGAATACGATTGTTTATTAATAATGGTCACAAATACGATGATTTATTTATGATGATCATAAGTATAATGGTGATAGTCATAAATACATTGATTATTTATGATGGTAATTATATGATGCTTTAATTATAATGTTCATAAATATGATGGTTTATTTATGATTATCGTTAATATGATGGTTTATTAATGATTGTCAAAAATGTGATGGATTATTCATAACGGTCATAAATATGATAGCTTATTTTTATGGTCATAAATATAATGGTCTATTTTTTATTGTCATAAATATTATTATTATTTATTATGATGGTTTATTAATTATTCTTATAAATATGATGGTTTATTTATGATGGCCATACATATAATGGTTTATTTATGACTGTCATAAAAACGATGGTTTAATTATGATTCTCATTAATTTGATGGTTCATTTATGATGGTCATTAATATGATCGTTTATTTATGATGGTCATAAATACGATGGTTTATTTATAATGGTAATAACTATGATGCTTTTATAATGTTCAAAAATAGGATTGTTTCTTTATGCTGGTCATAAATATGATGGTTTATTTATGATGGTTTATTTATGATTGTTATAAATACGATGGTTTATTAATGATGGTAATAATATGATGGTTTATTTATGATGTTTATAAATATGATAGTTTATTTGTGATTGTCATGAATATGATGGTTTATTTATGATGGTTTATTTATGATGGTCATAAATATGATGGTTTATTTATGATGGTAATAACATAATTGTTTATTTTTGATGTTCATAAATACAATGGTTCATTTATGATTGTCATAAATATGATGGTGTATTCATGATTGTCATAAATATGTATTAATTTATGATGGTCATAAATATGATGGTTTATTTATGGCAGTCATAAACATGATGGTCTATTTATGATGGTCATAAACATGACGGTCTATTTATGATGGTCATAAATACGATGGTTCATTTATGATTGTCATAAATATTATGGTGTATTCATGATTGTCATAAATATGATGATTTATTTATGATGTTCATAAATATGATGGTTCATTTATGATAGTCAACCACATTTAACCTCGTCTACTGCCATCGACCATTCTAAGATAATTGGTGGCAAACAGCATTCTTTGGTAAGGAATTGATGGTAAGATAATCAGCAGAAAACCAGACGTTGCCCGCGATTGAATGATTGAAAAACTATGCATTTTTCTACGATGTTCATAACACTTTATTACTTTATTTTTACTGACGTCATAATCCTGTTTCGTGTCTTAATTTAGTCGGAAGAAGTTGAAATGTTTGTAAACTCTCGGAATTAGTGCCTTATACACATGGTTTAAATTTCATTAAAATTGTTTATCCGTATCTGAAGTTTTCAGAAAGGTCTGTTCCCATGGGTCATTTAGAGGTGGAAGCACGTAGATATTCAGCACATAGAGGTTAACATAGAGATTCGGGACCACTTCCATTGTCTTCCCCGGATAATTTTATATATATGATATAAATTTCATCCAAATATTAGGTTAGGAGTGCACAGAAATTTGGGGCCACTTCCATTGTTTTCTCCAGAGAAGTTTATACATATGATTTAAATTTCATAAAGTAGTAAATGTTTGTAAACATTTAGGGGATTATGCTCTCATAGCCCCTTTAGGGGTGCACTTAGCGATTTGAAAACACTTCCACTGTCTTCCCCGGTAAATTTTACATAAGAATACATTTTTAGATTTTATCTAGATTCTCTAACCTTTCTTTCTATAGGGAACACACAAACACACAGGCATTGAGTTTGAATTACATACAGGAAAGTTTGAATTACCTACTAGACACCATCCTCAATTGTCTTCGGTCGCTCTGTACAAGGGTTTGTCAGAACAACCTGACATGAGGATACTTTACACTGCAAGTAAACCCTGACCAAATATTCAAAATAACATAGTATTCGAAGCCCAAATAAGATCTCCTCGGTTTGGTTACATGCCTATACAAGGAATGGTGCACCTTCTCCTAGTGATGTTACCCCAAGTAACAAGTAATGTTACCTCAAGTAACAGCATTTAGCTGGATACTCCACCAGACAAGATGAATTCTTGTCCTGGAATCTGGTAAAACCAAGAAACCACAAGAAAGATATACTATAACATAATCAACTGATCAATTGGGGAGAGGAAAATTAATGTTTTTAACTAACTCAACGTTTGACAGGTAAAGGAGAACTTTAATGAAAATATTTGAATATCTATGAATGTCATATAGAGATCAGGAAGGGGCCAATTGATTTTTAAGAACTTCGACTGAAGTAAAATGAAACATGTGTATGCTCTAATAAACGAAAATTGACAGTAGACCGCATGCTATAATAAGAAACTGACTGTTCTACATTTTGGATGGAACCTTGACGTTGTGAAGCAGTTTGAGTGTTCTTGTTTATCGGGTGTGTTTTACTGTCTGGAGTCATGCCCTTCTGGTAGGGCTATAGAATATGAGACAAAGACTCATTCTAACATTGCAAACAACTTTATTGGTCGTCTTCGTTAACAGTGAATAAAAAGAGAATGTAAGAGAAGGATGTTGGTGAATGAATACGTCCATACGTTAGAAGGGTTAGAAAGTCCACATGGTGTTAAATAAATGTCCCGTTAGTAGGGAAGAGAGAAGAGTACATATATGAGAGATACGAAGAATGCCCTGTTTGTAATAAAAGAGAAAGACTTCACATATGAAGAATGTTTAGGTGTGGAAGTCCGGTCATGTGTAAATAGTTATTTGTGTGTGTTTGTTATATTAAGCCCACGTGTTTGGCGGAAGAAGTAGCCATGTTGAATCCTTGGGTCTTCTTGTTGAAGTCGAACCAAGGGCCAGAGGACCGGGTAGTTTTTGTTGCAAGAGAGGAGTTTGCAGATTGGTCCGCGTAACATCGCGTTGTCAGTCCCTGCATGTGGGAAAGAAAAGAGGAAGTGAAGAGTGAGCTATCCGTTTTATAATCTCTCATCATGTGCTCAGTTCCCATGAGAGATGGCCCCTGATTGGGCAAGCTGGAAAGGAAGTTAAATGTTTGTATCAATCAGCACCGAATTTATGAATTAAGCACAGATTCAAAATCGTAATGGCGACCGTCGCTGTAGTTGTACCGCTGCTACAGGGCCACCCAAGGCGGGTAGATCACAAAAGAGTTTCAGACTAATACCACCCACAAACAACCCTCGTGTGTATGATGGTAGCCATAAATACAAGTGCGGGAGGCATCCTCTGTGTCTGTTGTCTTACAGCGGCAAGGTGTCCTCCCAACTGCACCATGGTTAATTGGTGTGTTGATGTGAGGAAAGGCATCCGTCCGTAAAACTAAACACCAAACGAAATCGTGAATGAACATTCACAAAACGTCAGACCTCGATATGAAACGCATAGACGGGAAAAGGAGAAGAATAAAATAACAGTGGACCAAATGAAATACTGCTGCCACATCTTGGGAGGTGCCACTCAGTGCACTCTTTCTTGCCTTGAGACAGTACAAAATCGACTTTACAATCTAGTGGAGGAAGATGTTAGTACAGTCGGAGAAACAGGGAGCAAGGAGGGAATTCAAAAAACAAGCGGTCTGAGGAAAGAATCTATTAGAGTAAAGAGTTTTCTGGCATCTGGGGACCTCTACAGTGAAGGGGTGGGATTTTGTTGCTAGTCAGGTTTATCGGGGGTATTTATGTTGAGGGGGTGTAAATGCAGTCAGTTTATCGGAACACGTTCTGTGGAAGTACTTGTAAAACAATGGGACAGGGACTGGAGCTTGGTAGACAGCGTGGGGCGTATTAGGTTAGAGATTCACAGAAGACATTGCTAGTCTTTCTCTTCTCTATTGTTATATCCATGGAAAGTGATCGACTGAGCTCCAATCTCTGGTTCTTCCTTGTAAAACATTCAAAGCAAGAACTCGTTTTTCTATCACAACTGAAAAGAACTTTCCTTTCTTCATTCGTGTGCCTAGCGTCAGGCGAAATTTCTATGAACAGAGCTTCTTGCCAAAAACTTTCCATCGGTGGAACACATTACCATTGGACTGCTTCCCTTCAGACTACAACATGGTCGTCTTCAAATTCAATGGCAACAAATACTTGTCATAAACCGTTCCCATAAGTAATCAATTTTTGTTCATTCGATTCGCCATTTTAAATCCTCTCATAATAATTTTCAAGGATGGATTTGAGAGAAAGAGGGATAAATAAACACCTGGTCAGAGATAGGTTAGTTTAGAAGTCAATTTCTAAAAGCCGTCCAATAAATGCCAGCATGTAAGACGGACGTTAAACCGAATATGATGATGTTGATGATGATGATTCAACTGACAATCTATCCATCTCGTTAACCCTCATCCTCGAGTGGCTTTTAGCTTCGATAAGTGGTGACTCATTAGTTAAAAAAAGTTTCTGTCATAAAAAAATTGGCCGAAATCTCTAAACTGTGATAGAAAATTGACTGTGGATCGTATTCTCTAACTAGATCATGGAAGGGTAAAATTAATTCCACATACAGAACAGTTTTGCACCACTTTTATGTCCCCTTACAAAGATTAAAATCAAAATATAATGATACTAAACCTTATGTCTAGAATCCTTATTCCAATTTTGATTCTAGAAAATGTCTAAAATTTAAGATTTAAGAGGTCTTAAGAAGAAATTGAAATTCGAGGAATTGTGTAATTGGTGTCTAATGACTAAGAATCAAGTCCGACAGTGACTTTCTTGCTGTTGGGCTCATGTATGGTTTTACCTTCTCTCTAAGAAATGGTTAGTCTATTGCTAATCACCTGAAGCGCCCCTACCGGGGAATGCAGACAGGGCTGCTCAGGCATGTTTTGTAGGTTAGAGTGTGCTTACCTTCTCAAAACCACACTTGACCTTGTGTCTAACCTCCTGGCACAGAGGTCAATAATATAATATGTCAAATACCTATTGTTACAATTTCACAAAAATTGGAGGCATCTGAATTTTCACAAAGGGCTTCCACCCCATCTTTGTCCTTTTGCATAAAACTAAATTGAACTAAATATAACCTACATTACCCATCCTTACGCCTAGCAGCTGTGTTTCAAAATTCATAACGATCGATTAATTAGTTAAGGAGTGAATCCTGTACATAAAAATATATACCTAACTTTATATAGAGATAATAAATTGACAGTAAACCACATTTTGCTATTTTTTATTTATTCATTTTTATGGAAATCGCTCCAGACAAGGCATGAAGCCACTTGATGTAAGAAGCTAACAAGAACAAATGATTATTGCAAAGACAGGAGATTCCTATTGACCTTAGTCTTGAAAAGACCAAGGCTATAGGTAGGAGGAAAACAGTCAGCAGAGAGTTGAACAAGCTTGCAGTTCTTGGAATAGGAAGCTGTATTACAATGAGGTATCAAAACAGCAAATTGATGGAAACCACTAGACCAACGAGTCAAACGAGCTGGAACAAAAGAAGCGGGGATAGATCATTTAATTCTGAAGAACACATGCCATAATTATTGCCATAATTATTTATAGAAAAGACTGAGACTAGCAACATAACGTCTGTGAGAGAGAGAGAAAGGGTGTAGAGAAGAAGAAAGGGTGGGGGCCAATCAAATTACAGATACGTTTCTGCACCTTATCAAGAACCCTCAAATGGGACAGAGATTCACCGGCTCAAATATGACAACAATACTCCATACATGGTGTGATAGTAGATTTGTAGAGATAGGGAATAGCCTCAGGTGTGAGAAAGTGTTTGGAGCGATAGAGAGAAATGACTTTACGAGAAGCAGAAAGAGCAATAGATTTAATATATGAACTCCAGGAAAGATTTCATGAAAAAGAAAGACCAAGAAGTTTCAGAGTCGTTTCTGGCTGCAATAGAAAAGTGACGATAGATCACACATTGTAGCAAACAAAACAAATATTATAATATTATAATAAAAAATTGACTGCAGACCGGATGCTCTGAAATTTAACGATTTTAGGAACTTTCATCCACATCATCTTGTAGTAGTAGTAGTAGTAGTAGTAGTAGTAGTAGTACTATAGCAAATAGCAGCAACAGCCGCCATTAACAATGTTTGAAATATCTGCTTGACTTGTAAGCTGGCCACTGATTGGAACACACATGTAATTTCAATTCTGGCTTGGCCAATCAGAACCAATCTCTCAAGCGAGCAGAGTACTGCCCTCAAAGTTTATTTAAGGAAGCAGGCCCCTACTGTGTAATCAACCCACGTTCCTAAATTCAACCACCAGACTCCTCTCTTGGGACGTAAACTAAAACCCGCCAAGCTATGGACTCTCGGCGTTAACAAGAAGGCTTCAATATCCAACATGGCTGATCTTATTCGAATTCTATTTCAGCACACGCTTACTTACAAACCACATATGAATTCGGTCTGCCTTTAAACTAATTTGTATAGTATAGTAGGCCTTCGTCGGTCAGGGTCGACCATGGGTGATGCATCCTTAGCCTATTTGTCTGTCTGTCTGCTCGGCTAGAGCAGTGTTGCTTGTGACTACAGAAGCCAATGTGGGAGTGGCAGTCTTTGTTGCAAAGGTCACTGGAGAAGCTGTTAACTAACTGTGCCAGAAAAAATAAAAGAATTAGAAAAATTAAAAAAAAGTTTTGACTGTAATTCCCTTTCCAACCGAATTTCGTGCAACCCACTTTCTCTCTGCCTTTTTCTCCAAAAGTTTTGACTGCAATTCAATTTCCAACCGAATTTCGTGCAACCCACTTTTTCTCTGCCTTTTTCTCCAAAAGTTTTGACTGCAATTCAATTTCCAACCGAATTTCGTGCAACCCACTTTCTCTCTGCCTTTTTCTCCAAAAGTTTTGACTGCAATTCAATTTCCAACCGAATTTCGTGCAACCCACTTTCTCTCTGCCTTTTTCTCCAAAAGTTTTGACTGCAATTCAATTTCCAACCGAATTTCGTGCAACCCACTTTCTGTCTGCCTTTTTCTCCAAAAGTTTTGACTGCAATTCAATTTCCAACCGAATTTCGTGCAACCCACTTTCTCTCTGCCTTTTTCTCCAAAAGTTTTGACTGTAATTCAATTTCCAACCGAATTTCGTGCAACCCACTTTCTCTCTGCTTTTCTCTCTCCAATCCAAATCGCGTCTGCTCCTTCCCAGCTGTCCTCTTCATTTATATCACCTGATATCCACATATGCAAATCAGACCACCATAAACACCTACACCTATGAAGAGAAGCCCTTTTAAAATCTGCATACACGACATTCGAAACACCTCATTTTTTTCCTGATGGTGAGTGTTCCTCTTTATTGTCACGGGAGAAGCTAAAATGTACTCTCCAGGTGGGCGGTGTGATATGGAGAACAGGCTGTTGCCTACATAGCATGTTCCCCCATTGAAAGGAACAGCAAGGCTATTACAGTTTGGTACCAACGCCGTCGCAGGAGCGTGTAGAACAGAGTTGTAGGCAATGCCAAACTGCCTTAAGGGTTCCACTACAGAGTCTTTCTCAAGGTTTTCTCCTGAAATCTTTCCCCATAGGTGGGTATTCCATGACGCAACGGAGGTCTGAAATCAGGGTTTTACCTTCCCCTAGATGGACTGCCTTCCAAGGCTGACGAGCTCCATCTACTGAAAACTAATACGTATGTACAGACTTTCTCCTAAGAACATTCTCCTGTTATGTACTCTTCTCCATTCCCTACAACTAGGACATTTATCCTTCATATTATGGACTCTCAAACCTTTTTCCTCGTCCAGACTCCTGGACTTGTCCTCTGTTATTAACACCATGTCTATCATAAAATGTTTAATGAAGATGCCAAATAAAGTTGATATAAATGTTAGAAATGGACTTCGTTTTTTTTTGTCAATCTTATCTGTCCCATGGTCTGGATAACTGTTGGGGCACCAAAGATTACCTGGCAACCAGTTTTCTTCAGCCCCCCTCCCAATTTTCTGCTTGTCCCCCTAGTTCTTTCTTTGTCTCCCGCCCCCTTCTTCCTCCTTGTGCAGCTCCTTGCAGGATTGTCTTTGTGACACCAGATGATCTTCTTCACATTGGTCAGTCGATCCTCATCCGACCGACTGTTTGTCTGAGTCTGTTCTTCACATCCTCATTTGTAATGTAGTCTTTGTAAGAGATGTTGAGGATCTTTCGGAAGCATCTCATCTCTGTGGCCTGCATCCTTCTCTCTAGGTCCGCAATTAGAGTCCACGACTCACACGCGTACAGAAATATGAAGATGACCATGGAGCGCATCAGTCTGTTTTTTGAGCTGAGTGTGATGTTCCTATCATTCCACATATCCCCCGTCTAAAAAACAAAAAGACATCAAAATGTTTTGGATCATTTGGATCATTTGGATTTTTTGGATTATTTGGATTTTTTGGATCATTTGGATTTTTTGGATTATTCGGACTACTATTCTCATTTTGGTTGTTATTTTCACAACGTTTCAGCTGATGTAACCTCCAACCTTCTTCAGGCGCATCTTTTCGAATTTGTGAATCTTTACGTTGAATTCAAGACCTTTATGGAATTTCAAACTGAACCCTTTATTAAAGGGGTAGATTGTTCTCATTCCATCAACCATGACCGGGTAGAAGTGTTAATTATTATATTCTTCTTAGTTATTATCGGTTGTAGTAAAGACTGAACGTTCAATTTCTAGAAGATTGTCACTTAGAATAATTGTTAGTCAACGTCTTTATCCGTTGTGCCATGGATATTACATCAGGCGAAACATTGTGAAAATAACAGTCAAATAATACAAATTATCAATCCTCATCTAAAAAATTCTGAAGATGAAATCCAAATTTATTTCGTTTTTTGGGGTTATGTTTAAACACTTTCTAGGTCGTGTTCAAATCATGGTAAAATTCAAGGCGACAAATCTTCGTAATCAGGCAAAAATGGCACAAGTGAATAAATAGGCAAAAATGGCACAAGTGAATAAATAGGCAAAAATGGCACAAGTGAATAAATAGGCAAAAATGGCACAAGTGAATAAATAGGCAAAAATGGCACAAGTGAATAAATAGGCAAAAATGGCACAAGTGAATAAATAGGCAAAAATGGCACAAGTGAATAAATAGGCAAAAATGGCACAAGTGAATAAATAGGCAAAAATGGCACAAGTGAATAAATAGGCAAAAATGGCACAAGTGAATAAATAGGCAAAAATGGCACAAAGCAAGAACATAGAGCAGTGGTTCCCAACCTTTTCCTCTGGTAACTCCAATCATGCACCTCAAGACATAACCGTGACCTCACTAGTTTTAGTTGAATATGTGTTATTACATACCACTAGTTGTTGGCTGTATAACTATCCAGCCGGCATTGCCAGCCAGTTTTTATGATTTCATTTATATTTCACTTTTTTAAGTGTCTTTTTTTACCATACTACTACTACTATTATCATTATTATTAACAACAACAACAACAACTCACTAGGAGTTCCCACACAGATCATCATCAGCGATCGCTCATTGATAATAACCGGTGGTTTTCCCTGGAGTCTGAGTAACAACGAATCGCCCCAGATTTCCAGTACTCTCCACCTCCTTCGATAACCATTGCAAATGATTTTGCGTCATCACAACAGCCGCTTACCATTGATTTCTCGCTGGTAAGAACAATTGGTCTTCTCTGGGATTTGTGTGGCAATAAGCCTCCCCAAGGTCCCAGTACTCTCCGCACTTTTTCAGTGGAGGTCTGGTTTGTGCTCTCCCTCCTCGATCTTTCAGTCCTCCTTGACCCATCACGACTATTTTGTGGGGTAAAAGCCGAGGCTGGTGCCTTGGGGGGGGGGGGGGGGGCAGTTTATGAAATTTCTTAGAGTTTCAGTTCCTTTGGGTTCATGTTGTGGTGTTCTTTCTACGTTTTCTTTGCGTTCTTCCTATTGCAACACCATCGCAGTTAATTATGGGTTGATTTCAGCATTTGAAGATATTACTTGAGCTTTCAGCTGTTTTCATCATTGCCATACACGTTGCTGTTGTTGTTGTTGGTGGTGTTGTTGTTGTTGTTGCTGTTGTTGTTGCTGTTGTTGTATTATTGTTATCATTATCACTACTACTACTACTACTACTACTACTACTACTACTAATAATAATAATAATAATAAGAAGAAGAATTAAAAAAATAGAATTTTGAAAGTTAAATTTGATGATTACAGTATTATTGATTCAAATTGTCATAAAACTAATTGTTGTTAAGACAATGGGGATTTGCTGCTAAAAGTTTTAGAGCTAATCTAAATGATCTTCTATCCGACAGTTTAAATCCTCCCAAACTCCTTTCAAATTCCGAAGCGTCACGACCTAATTCATTTCTTTTCAACTACTAATAAAAGATGAAAATGGTCGACTTGTTTACGTAGAAACCAAAATGTATCCTGGTGGATTTAATTACATAATTAAATTATATTTTTTTAATAGTATGTAAATAATTTCGTTTTTTTTACGCTATAACATGTTTTTCAACAAATAATCGTTTAATAGCAAATAAGAAATAATAATAATGTGTAAGTCACGTAGAGACGAAAAACACACACGCACATATGCAGACACACAAGAAGGGGTCACATAATTTTATTACGATAGTGATTGTACAGGAGAGCTATCCGCAACAGATGTAGACACAAATACGTTTTTGATTTTACGCTGACTCATGGTAAAATGGGTGATAAGTAACTCCATATTTATCGTTTCAGGACACTTAAAAATTGGTCGGATAATCGGATATTATTTTGCGAGAGTTAATTACAATTTAAAAATATACAAGACAATGTTTTATTAAGCATAAAGATAATTATGACGCCAGTAAAATAATTAGACTTCAATTATTAAAACCATTTTACAGTTTGGGGTTATCTCCCTTTGACCAGGTTTTTTTTTTCACTTGGATTTTATTCGATCTGGTTTTTTTTTGTTACCAAAGGAAATAAGTAAAATATTGTAAAACAAATCAAATCCTTTATATCATTTGAATTGTTGGGACTACTGTTCTCATCTTTCGACCGATGTAACCTCCGACCTTTTGCAGGTGCATCCTTTTGACTCTGGAATCTATTATGTCGAACTCGGAATCTATACATATGGATCCGTGGCGCAACGGATAACGGCGTTGAGTGGCAATCAGTTTTAAATGAAAGTCTTCTGGGGGTTGAAGGTTCAGTTCTCACTACAGACGCTAATAACTTAGAATAAAAGTAAAAAAATATTAGTGTTTAAAAAAAAAATATTTTTTTTTTACTATCACACCCAGGTGAATGTGTAAGAGCATAGTACCCAATGCGCCATCTGTAAACCGGAAATCACGTGATATTAATTGCACTGTTTTTAAGTCCCGTACCAAAAAAGGACCGGGCAACGGAATCATAGCTTGATGTAAGAGAAGCAATATTTTGAAGAAACCCCCTTATTAAAGCGAATATTAAAGTTTCGTTGTTTTTATATTTTCGTTTTTTTTAATTTTTATTATTATTGGTTCCTTTAATTAAATAATTAATAAACAAAAATGAATTCATGTGGCGCCAACAACAAAACGGTCGCACAGAGATCGAAAAAAAAGCGGCACTTCTGTAGTATATATGAAGCAGCAGATTTTCTGTCCTTCTACTGAAAATAAAGGGAGGTAATTCAACCGGAAGTGATTTTTTTACACCATAAAGAAAAATGCAAGACTGATTTGTTTTTGGGTAACAATTAACAATTTCTTTTTTTTATTATATGAAGTAAAAAAAATTTAAATAAAAAACCCTAACCCTAAACCCTAACCCTAACCCTAAGAAATCAGGCGGTGTGCCTGTAAAAAATCTATTGTTTTTTGCGGCTGGTTCATTAAATTACCAATGTCTCGAAGATTAATCTCATTTAACTCCATTTTCTAAATACTAAATTCAACTTCCGGTGAATCCTGAATGAATGGTACTTGGAGAAAAAAAAACGGAACTCTTCAATTTCGATTTCTTAATCGGCAGCTGCTTCATATATACTACAGAAGTGCCAAAAAAGCTAACGGAAGGAAAAAGGTAAAAACAAATAGTCAACAAATAAATATTACCAAAGGCAAGATAAGTTACTCTTCTACTAACCTGGATAAATTTATTTGTTTTAACTTATTTTAAAGCGTTTTTTTTTTGTATTGTTTTAAAACAAACCTGGTGTCCACCTGTTCATTTATAACGAAAAAAAAAATGGCTGTTCATGAGCCCAGCACGGGAATTCTTGATAATTGGTGGAAAATAAACAAAATAGTGCTAGAAACACATCCAATAAATATCACTAATCGTGGGAAAATGTCATGTTCTACCAGTATTTTGTTTAATTTTCGTTTTTTGAGCGATTATCGGAACTTTGTAATTTCAGCCATTTTTTTTCTTCCGTTCTAACTGAACAGGTGGACACTAAGTTTGTTTTGAACAAAAAAAATGATAATGTAATAATGTTTGGGCATTTATAACGACGTAAAAAAGAATAAAACAACAAAATGTTACCAAAGGCAAGATAAGTTACTCTTCTACTAATCTGAATAAGTTTATTTGTGTTTTAATTTATTTTAAAGAGCTTTTTTTTGTTCAAAACAAACTTAGTGCCCCCCTGTTCAGTTAGAACGAAACAAAAATGGCTGAAATTACAAAGTTCCGATGATCGCTCAAAAAACGAAAATTAAACAAAATACTGGTAGAACATGACATTTTCCCACGATTAGTGATATTTATCGGATGTGTTTCTAACACTATTTTGTTTATTTTTCGATTTTTCACCAATTATCAAGAATTCCCGTGCTGGGCTCATGAACAGCCATTTTTTTTCCGTTATAACTGAACAGGTGGACACCAGGTTTGTTTTAAAACAATACAAACAAAAAAAAAACGTTTTAAAATAAGTTAAAACACAAATAAACTTATTTATTTGTTGCCTATTTGCTTTTTTATTACCCTTTTTTCGTTCTGTTAGCTGTCGTTATAAATGCCCAAAAAGTACATATTTCTCATTTTTATCATGTCAAATAATTTTGTGTTTTTTAACGATTCTTTTCATTTTGTTGCGATTGCCCGCTATATAACATACATACGATCATTAACTTCTCGAAAAACGAACCGCTCGGTATGTTTTTGTACAGGACTTAAAAACGGTGCACTTAATATACGTGATCTCTGGTTTACAGATGACACACTTGGTACTATGCTCACCCACACCCATCGTTGTTTACCTGAAAAAAAAAACACATTCTACTTTTTGTGAGCGATTACAAGTAAACAGCCTGAAAAAAATATGTGCTCATTTTACGTTAAATTTATATACGAAAGTGATCCCCAACTCTAAATTCTAATTATATTTATTTTTTTAAATTCCTCTTTGTGGATATTTTTCAGGCTGTTTACATGTAAATGCTTAAAAAGGGTAGAATCTGATTATTTTGAGGGGGTAAACTACGATGGGAGTGATAGTAAACATTTACCAAAAATTTGGCACTTGTGCATTTTAACATTTTTTTAATTTTCATTTTAGGAGAGTTCCGTCCTTGGCAAAGGAAGGAAGAATTACCCCCCTTTCCAGGTTTAGAATGGCTTTCTACGTACTCCCACAGAGTAATTAATTATCATTATTTTTTTTTATCTCTAATAATTGAAATATAAAATCATATTGAATTTTTTTTCGTTGTTTACGTCGTAAACTTTGACGTTCGAAAGTGATTTTGAAGATTTTAAACAATTCGAAAGTCATTTCTGGCTAGAAATAAGGTTTAAATTTTAGCAAGCCATTCTTAACATGGGAGAGGAGGGTGCTTTGTTAACTTTGCCGAAGACAAAACTCGCCTAAAATGAAAATAAAAAATGTTAAAATGCACAAGCGCCCAAAATTATTTAACACTTCCATCTGGTCATGACTGACGGAAAGGGTTGCATTTGAAATTCCGTGCAGATTCCCGAGTCCGATATAAAGATTCCAGAGTTCGACAAGACGCCCCTGAAAAAGGTCGGAGGTTACATCGGCTGAAACGTTGTAAGAATAACATCCAAGATGAGAATAGTCGTCTGAATAATTCAAATAATATAAATTAAAATCATTTTCTGTTTGGAAGAAGAAAATAAACAAATGAGAAATTAAATATAACGCCTTAAAAAATTATTAAAATTATTTCTAAAATAAAAATAATAGTCCAAATATAAAACCATAACTTCTCTTGAGGTTTGCACGAACACGTGTGTACACCGTGTGCAATCGTGTACAACCGTGTGTACACACTGTAAACCAAATTAATTTTACGAGAAAAAATTACGAAAATTATGACGAGAATTGTGGGACAGAATATTTAAAAGTTAAAATGGTATTTTTTTTTACTTCCTCTTCAGGAGGTTGGACATAAGGTCAGGTGTGGTTTTGAAAAGCCATCACACTAGGATTAGCACGCTCTGGTCTACAAAAAATGCCTGAGCAGCCCCGTCAAGAAATAATTGCAAGGCCGTGATAGGTGAAGCAAAGAGAAGGTATAATGAGTTAACAAAAAAACGCATCCAGTCACAGAAACTAGGTACTCGTGATTTCTGGAAAATCTACAATAGTGTAGTGAATAATGGTCAATCAACGATTCCCCCACTATCAAACCACAATGATGTCGTTTGCACGGCCACTGATAAGGCTGAACTACTTGCCCAACGCTTCGCTTCTAACTCTACTTTGGACTCAGATAACCACCCCCTCCCCAAATTCCCTTTGCTGACCGAATCCACACTTGATAACCTGGTCATCACCCCATCCCAGGTCAGAGACATCATAAAAAAACTTGACACCTCCAAAGCTTGTGGGCCTGATCTTATACCTGTAATAGTAATAAAGAAATGCTCTGCTGAACTGGCCCCTGTCCTCTCCAAACTCTACAATAAATGTCTAGCTGAATCTTGCTTCCCCGATAGCTGGAAAATTGCCTCTGTGGTACCAGTCTACAAGAGTTCTGGGAATAGAACCGATCCTCAGAACTATCGTCCAATCAGTCTGCTGCCGATCTTTGCTAAAATCTTTGAATCCTTAATCAATCTAGCGATAGTACGGCACTTAGTTAATGCTAAACTTTTTTCTGACCGCCAGTATGGATTTAGACAAGCACGATCTACTGCAGACATCCTAACGGTCATCTTGGAATGTATGTATCATACACTCGACAAGGCAGGTGAAGCTAGGGCAGTAGCGCTTGATATATCCAAGGCCTTTGACAAGGTATGGCATAAAGGGCTTCTCCTGAAAATACGCTCATCCGGTATTACTGGGCAATTACTAAATATAATTAGATCCTTCCTAGACAAAAAAAAAAATCCAGGTTGTCCTCGATGGCCGTTCATCTAAGCAACATGACATAAATGCTGGTGTACCCCAGGGATCTATCCTTGGATCTTTACTGTTCCTGATCTTCATAAACGATCTCCCTAATGACATAGAGTCTGAGATTGGTTTATTTGCTGACGACACCACCCTTTACTCTCGCTATGTTGGCAAAACCGACACAATCATATCCGAGGCATTGGTTGAATCTTTAGAAAATGACCTCCAGTCTGTAGTGGATTGGGGCCATAAATGGTTGGTAACTTTTAATGCCGCAAAGACAAAGCTCCTTTCCTTCAATAACTACAAGGAACCTATTCAACCACCGATTGTCATGGCAAATAACACCCTACCTGAGAGTTCATCATTCAAACCCCTCGACCTAACCTTCACAGGTAACATTAATTGGAACACATACATTGAAGACATTGCCAAGGCTGCCGCAAAGAAGGTTGGCTCCCTCTACCATGCTAGTAAACTCCTCACACCTGACATTATCCTGTATCTCTATAAAGCCACCATCTGCCCATGCATGGAGTATTGTTGTCACATCTGGGCTGGTGCATCATCTACTAGTCTCTCCTTCCTTGACAAGGTCCAAAAAAGAATCGCCAATCTAATTGGACCCTCACTGTCAACCAAGCTTCAGCCTCTGTCCCATCGCTGCAATGTGGCATCCTTGTGTTTGTTTTACAAATACTTCAATGGATTATGTTCCGATGAATTGGCTACTCTGGTGCCCCTTGACATAAATTCCCTAGACTAACTTGACAATCAACTAAATCTCATTCATTCACTGTGGAGGTCCCCAGATGTCGGAGAGCCTTCTACTCAAATAGCTTCTTTCCTCGTACTGCTGGCCTCTAGAGCTCTCTCCCTGCCCCTTGTTCCCCAACAGAACAGACATGCAGAAATTTAAAACTAATGTAAACAGACATCTCGCTGCGCAGATCCAAGTTAGGTTGACCCCCCCCCCCTCCTTCTCCCGTTTTCTTTTCTCAGTAGCCCCTTACGTCTACAGTGGCGGCTTGTCTTGTTTGGGGTGAACTATGTTAAAAAAAAAAAGTAAAAAAAAAAAGTAGCCCCTTATGCTTCAGTGGCAATATGCCTGGTTTGAGGTGAAAAAGTTAAAAATAATAAAATAAAAAAATAAATAATATTTAAAGTTTTAAAGATTTGACTAAAACTCTAAAATTAGTCAAATCTTTATCTTTGAATCGAGTGATTTCTTCCCTTCTCTACAACCCCTTTTCCACAGAATAGACCTTGCTAGTCTCTCTCTACTTTATCATTATTTCCATGAAAAGTACTCGACTGAGCTCCAATCTCTGGTCTCTCATCCACAGTAAGAACTCGTCTTATTATCACAACTGCAATGGGGGTTCCTTTCTTCCTCCGTGTGCCGAATATCAAGCAGAATTCCCAGGAATAGAGTTTCTTTCCCATAACTTCCGATCTGTGGAGCACGTTCCTACAGGACTGCTTTTCTGTGGACTACAGCATGATCGTCTTCAAAACCAATGTCAACAAATACTTGTCATAAATCGTTATGGAAAAAAAATCTATAATATCCATCATCACGGACCAAATTAGTGCAGAGTCAAAAGAAAATTACTGTTTTTCTTTCTCATTGGTAATTGTTAAAAAAACAACACAGAAACTAGGTCAAAAGGTCAATCGACCTTTTTCTTTGTTTTTTTAAAATTATATTGAACCAGTTTCCAGAGAGAAAGAGAGAGAGAGAGAGAGAAAGGGGGGGGGGCAGTCGGAGAAAGAGATGCGGTGATAAAAGAAAGATGTTACACACACTTTTTTTTAGATGGTCTATTTTGTTATCACTGCCAGAGCTATCTGGCGTTGCCCGGAAAGGGGGTTTCTGGGCAACGCCGGATAGCTCTGCTAATTGATAATTAATTAAACGTTTTTTAAATAATCAAAAACTAAATATATATATATATATATATATATATATATATATATATATATATACGACTAAATTTTAGAATCAGTTACTGCTAAGTTTCGTTGTCTACACTGTTTAAAAAAGAGGCCGTTTGTTTATTGATACTTAAATGAAGCATTTATATTAAATAAGTGTTGTTGTTTTTTTTTACTTTTTAAATAATTAATTATGTAATAAGCTAAAATCCGTTGCTAAGGCGACAACACGTTTTCTGTTTTTTCTTTTTTTTTCTTTTAAGACGGAGAACAAAAAACAATATAACAAATAAAAACGCTAAAACTAGTAAGCGCGCGAAAGAAATAAAAACCTGTTGTTGGAGAAGCAATGGACGAGTAAGAAGAAAAGGGGGTAAGAAGAAGACAGAAGATGCTGAAGAAGAAAAAGACAGAAGATGCTGAAGAAGAAGAAGAAGAAGAAGAAGAAGAAGAAGAAGAAGAAGAAAAAGAAACGTTCAAGAATTCGTTTCAAAATAAAACAGCTGATAATTCGAATCAGAACATCTTCTTAGGCAACGGTGTCACGTGACCTAACCAGTGCGCCTTCGTTTTTATCTCAAATTCCCAACCGCGACGATTATAATTATTATTATTAATAATGAGTAAGTGACTTTTAAATTTGATGTCTCTACATTAATAAAATTATGTCACGACTTCTCGTGTGTTCGTGTATGTGTGTGTTTTTCGCCTTTATGTGACTTACACATTAAAAATATATATATATATATATATATACCGTTAATCAGATATTTATTGAAATAAAAAATGCAATAGTAAAAATAAAACGAAATTAAAAAAATCCTATTTAATCACGAAAGTAAAAAGACTCCCGGGTAACGCCGTGTCGGTTGAGCTCGTTAGTAATGAATATTTATTTAAAATTATATTTTTTTCTGCTGTATTTGGTTTGTGTTTATACGATAAAGTTAAAAAAAAATAAAGATAAATTAACATCATCCGCAAAAAAGAAAAACAGGATTTTACTTTTTTTTAAGTGATTACGTGAGAACACCGAAAACTGATCGACTTTTTTTTTGACGGGGGGGGGGGGGGGGGGTATCTGAGGGTGTTAATCTACAATAATACAAATATAAATTTCAAAATTCCGCTAAAAAAATAATTTGGTTAAAAAAAAGCGAAACAGAAATGAAAGTCAAAACTAAAAAGACTCCCGAGTAACGCCGTGTCCGTTGAGTTAATTAATAATAAATACATATTTAAAATTATTTTCTTTTCTTCGTCACAACCGCATTTGTTTTATTTTATATTATGAAAAAATTGTCGATTCCCAACCAAAATGGCGGACAATAAATCGTCTGCAGTTTTCTGATTAATTTCCGACCTCATAAATGAGTAAGTAAACCCAAATAAATTGTTTTGGACTAATTTCCCAACTGTATTTCTTTAAAATAATTTAAGCTAAATGTTCGTCTAAAACAATTTATTTGGGTTTACTGACTTATTTGTGAGGTCGGGAAACTGCAGACGATTTATTGTCCGCCATTTTAGTTGGGAATCGACAATTTTACCTATATTATAAAGTAAGAAAAATTGCAAATTAAAAACTAATAATAATTATTTTTTTGTTCCTATCGATTCTTTAATCAGCCCCCCCCCCCTCAACAGACGGGATGGCAAACAGTTCCATGACCTGACGGTGCTTCCCTTTATAAATGGCAACTCACTTATATGCGATGTGACTTGTGTCTACACTTGTGCCCTCTCGTCAGTAACAGAATCGGCGACAAAACCTGGACATGCATCGGCGTCAGCAGAGAAACACAAGCGATCACCGTGGAGACGAGTGGAGCGATTGGTCCCGCCACGCGGGACTTCCTCAACAGCATGGGTCTAATGACGCGTCACACTGGCGACCATCGCGAATTGACTTGGTTTTACGAGCACTTCTCCATCGCCACTATTCGATGAAATGCCTCGAGCCTGCTCTCGGCCTGCCATGCCAGCAGGACATGCGATGACACTTCCTGCTAGTTGCCCATTGGGTTTGAAAAAAAAACAACATTTTATTAATGAACTATTATGTGTTGTTGAATCTATTTTAATCTATATAAATAATTTACGTGACTGAAAAAAAAACCCACAAAAAAACACAATGGTAATGATGACAGTTAATAGGGAGAAATCGGAAACAAACGAAATATACAGCAAAACTTTTTTCTATCGACCTGCATAGTTTTAATCTTCTGAAAGTGTTTAAAAAATATTTGAAAAATTTGTTTCGTTACTTTCACTTCGCCGAATTCGTCAATAAAAACTGGCGGTCGATTTTATTTTAGGTGGCCGCTAATTTCAGGCTCAAAAGATAGTAAAAAAAAAAAAAGGCTTACGGCACCACTAATCCTAAGTCCGGAGGTATTTCCAGTTGGATTAAAAAAAAATCTTTTAAGCCTAAAATTAGCGACCACCTAAAAAATCGACCGCCATTTTTGATTGACGAATTCGGCTAAGCGAAAGTAACTAAACATTTTTTTTTAAATAGAATAAACTTTAAAACACTTTCTGAAGATTAAAACTATGCAAGTCGATATAAAATGACATTTTCTTGCGTTTGGTAAAAGTTATTTGTTGTATGACCCTCCTTATTTTTGCGCTGTTTACTATACTACATCATTGCCAAAAAATGTTTGTTTAAATAAATGCTAAATAATACAAAAAATGTTTGTTTAAATGCTAAATAATACAAAAAAAATGTTTGTTTAAATGCTAAATAATACAAAAAATGTTTGTTTAAATGCTAAATAATGCAAAAAAATGTTTGTTTAAATGCTAAATAATAGAAAAAAATGTTTGTTTAAATGCTAAATAATACAAAAAATGTTTGTTTAAATGCTAAATAATACAAAAAATGTTTGTTAATATCAACCCTAACTGATAAATGCACCGAAATCAAGTGAGAAAAAAAGAAAGGCATGTTGTTCACGGCAGTAGTCACACATAAGAATATATTATTTACCTCCTCACCAGGGGAGGTTAGACACAAGGCCAGAGGTGGTTTTGAGAAGCCAGCGTACTAGGATAATCGCATTCTGGCCCGTAAAAATACCTCAGCAGCCCCGGTGGCATTCCCGGTACTAACCCCTTTTCAGAGAGAAGGTAACGCTTGGGAGGGTGGACCTCCTGGGACTGAACAGAACCATACCTCAGCCGTAGCCTTAACGTCGGTCGTGCCTCAGCCCGACACCAACAACAAAGCCACTATCGGACTATGAATTTCAATTTTGCAATTTATCGCAGTAGCAGTAAATGTACAGTGAGTCTACACTGACTACTGCAGCCTCCTTTTCTTGAACTGCTTCCTTCATCAATTACATCTTCGTCTTCTTCACCCCCCCCCCCCCTCCCGCTACTCCTAGACACGCACTTGCTATGTTGGTATAAAAACGAGGAAGCAAAAAAGCAACCCGAATCGAATCATCATACGAGATGCCGGGTTGATGACGCTCCTTAACATATTATACAACCCCCTTTTTTAGAGTTGTTATTTCGTAATTTTTTAAATTTAAACTATTCCCACTTTTTTTTTTAGAGAGATAGAAATAAATGGATCGATCGTAGTCGAGGGCGACCCAAAGGCTCCCTTTTGGTTAGTTACTACACGAAGATGTAGCGGATGGAGCCACTCCTTTTCCTGGGTTGCCCCACTTACCTTTGATTCTAATCTTTCTTTTATTACTTATGAGTCATCACTTACCAAGGCTAAAAGCCACTCGAGGATAAAGGTTAATGAAATTGTCAGTCGGACGATGAATAATACTATGAGAGGATGGAAAGGATAGAGTCTGATTACTTAAGAGAACGGTTCGACAAGTATTTGTTTGCATTGGACTTGAAGATGACCATGTTGTAGTCAGCAGGGAAGCAGCCCCGTGGTATGGTGTCTTACATAAGGGAAGTTCTTGGAAAGAAACTCTGTTCATGGAAGTTTCGTTTGGTTTTCGGTAGAAATGGATGCTCTCCACAGTTGCTTATATTGCTGAGTGTTTAGCAAGGAAACATCAGGTACAATTTTTGCGTCTTTGGGATGACTTGACCGAGGATTGAACCCCGGTTTCTCGACCCATTAACAAGCACTCTAACCATGCCGAAAATAAAGATACATTAAAATTCTAGTTAAATTAATTCAGTTGTGTCTTTAATTAAGTGTTATTTAAAAAAAATCATCATTAAGGATATATTAAGTATATTAGTACACAAAGTAAATGTGGTATTATGGTATTTGAATAATAGGTGACTGTTGAAAGGTATTGTCATCATACTAGGTGCCGGGTTGATGATGTTCCTTACCGCAATATTATACCAAAACGTTTTTTTTATTTATATAATCCTTTTTTTTTCTTTTCTTTTTTAAATAAGATATGTTGAAATTCTAGTAAAATTACTTCAATTCAGTTTTTTAAAAAATAAATAAATAACACGTAATCGCTTAAAAAAGTAGAATCTCATTTTTTTTTCGTTGGGGTGGGGGGGGGAGGGATTCAAGGGCGGGTATTGTTTAATTCGTAAATTTTTTCTACATTTTTTTTCTACATTTTTTTTTCTACATTTTTTTCTACATTTTTTTTTCTACATTTTTTTCTACATTTTTTTTTCTACATTTGAATATATAATTTTTTTTTCATAAGATATATTATTGTAATTTTATATCGTATTTATGTTTTTATCTTAAGAAAGCAAAAACAAATCTTGACGACGCGATTAATTTATTGATTTTATCAATCACTCATCAAATCAGTTCGGTCGGCAGTCACTGTTTAGTTTCTTACAAAACAATGGCTTCTCTCTTCTCATTTTACCCCAGAATACAAAATTCAAACGAATAGCAGATAATGAGAATGAAAAATTCACGTGTAAAATACACGTTGTGAATTCTTTGCTTAATTTGAAAGGAATAGTTGAAGTGATTATCGGAACATATCGTCTCGTTGCTGTTTCTTTTGTTTGAGTTTTTTAATATATATATATATATATATATATATATATATATATATATATATATATATATATATATATATATATATATATTATTTTTTTACATGAATGTACGGGGTGGGGTAGGGGGGGTGAAAGAAGTGACCGAAATAATTAAAAGGGGATAGGTGACCCCCCCCCCACCACCACCAGCACTACATTAAACCGACATTGTAATCCTAATTAACTTGCCGCTCCCAACGAGGGCAAAGTTAGACACAAGGTTGGTTTTTAATGTGAGTGTGTGGAGGCGTGGGAAGTCCGGCTCCTCCACGAAAATGAGCACTCTGGATTTACGAACAAAAATAAAAATGTCCCCAGTCGATAAGGATTTCTCTTCCTATGACTGAAGACAGGAAAATACTATCGTTTTAATTATTTATTCGCAAATAAAAAAATCAATTTCACTTACGAATGAGGCACAAGGCCATGAAAAGTGTGGGGTTTGTGTGTTTTGATGGTCATCCTTTGTCTATCTTACTCTTAACGAGACGTATTTTGATCGATTCGTTCTTTTCATTTTGTCGTCATTTGCCCATCACGTTCATTTCACCAATCACCACAATACCACATTTACTCTATTTAAGATATCCGGAATGATTTAAAATCAATTTAATTGGAAAAAGATGGGAGTGAAATATCAAAAAAAAACAAACAAAAAAAACACCCCAAAAAGAAACAGAAAGCCAAGAAACAAAATAAAATCAGAGGCAGGTTAGGGTTAGGGTTAGGGTTAGTAAACCCCTCCCAACTTTTTTATAAGAGTAAACTGTCCACTGTTTTCCGGCTGGTTTAGAACCGAAAACAAGCCGATGAATCTCTGTTATGGCCTTGAAGGGCCGATAATAAATAAGACAATATGGTGGTATATTTACAAGGGTTGGCATTTACAGAAGTACAGAATAGTCGGGTTACAGAAAGACTGCTCTGAGACTGGGTATTTACTTCCTTCCTTCACCGCAGGAAGATGTGGCACAAGGCCGGAAGGTGGGGAGAGACAAGCCAGCGCCCCTAAAAAAGAAGCGCTTTGGCCTCCTAAAAATTACCTTGGCAGCCCTGTTGGCATTCCCCAGCCAGGGCACCTCAGACAGACAGCAATAAACTAACTCCACCCTAAAGAGGGGAAGCAAGGCCTGGGAGGATGGACCTCCTAGTAGTACCCGGGACCAATACCTCAGCCCGATAGATAAAATGCCACCGAAATGGCCCAGTTTCTGGCAGACTGATTTTCGAGAATTAATCCTCGACTGGTATGTATGCCTCAAGAGTCTCTAAGCAACAGAAGCTGCGTCTGAGACATGAATTACTTCCTTCTCACCGCAAGAAGATGTGGTACAAGGCCGGAAGGTGGGGAGAATCAAGCCAGCGCCTCTAAAGAAGGGGTGCCTCAGGTAGTAAGCAATAAACTTACTCCACCTCAAAGAGGGGAGGCAAGACCTTGGAGGGTGGACCTCCTAGGACTACCTAGGACCAATACCTCAGCCCGACAGATAAAAGGCCACCGAAATAGGTCAGTTTCTGTCGGACTGATTGTTGAAAATGGATCTCCAGTCGACTGGTATCTTCCCGTCAACGTCTCCGAGCAACAGAAGCTGCGTCCGAGACTGTCACGACACTTCATTGTAATCTCTGCTATACTTAGTGCCTGGAAGAGTTCATATATTCTCGAAATAGGGTAGATGGCAATTTATTTTGTAAGTAAGTAAGTTAAGTTATTTCGTAGGTAAGAAAGTTAAGTTATTTCGTAGGTAAGAAAGTTAAGCTATTTCGTAGGTAAGAAAGTTAAGTTATTTCGTAGGTAAGAAAGTTAAGTTATTTCGTAGGTAAGAAAGTTAAGTTATTTCGTAGGTAAGAAAGTTAAGTTATTTCGTAGGTAAGAAAGTTAAGTTATTTCGTAGGTAAGAAAGTTAAGTTATTTCGTAGGTAAGAAAGTTAAGTTATTTCGTAGGTAAGAAAGTTAAGTTATTTCGTAGGTAAGAAAGTTAAGTTATTTCGTAGGTAAGAAAGTTAAGTTATCTGCTTATTATTTCAAAGAAGCCAACAAATACCTTTTAGTCTATCGTCTTTCTCCAAACAAAAAGGTAAAAAAAAATATTAGTCATCGCAGACATAGCTGATCCAAAGAATCTATCATAAATGCAAGGCAGGAAATTTTAAACTTAGCTTTTTCAAAGTAGATAAGTTTGTTTTTTGTTTTTGTTTTAGTAGTTTAGTATACAAGTAGTATTTCTTAGAATAAAACACAGCTCCTCTCCCCACTTTTATTTACCAATTAACGGAAGATTCTGGGTAATTTCCTAGTTTGCAGGTGCCCGGATATGTTATTGCCATTGGGCATTAGTTCAAACATCTTATCTAAATGAATAAATGCAAAAGTTTTTTTTTTTTTCATATTACTCTGTAAGAGTTACATAATTAAGATCTATTTTCTTCTGCACTTGCATGTTATCACTCGCGGAGTGATTAGTACGTGGTTCAGTAAGATAACACGGCCATATTGAAACTTGTGTAGCGATTAGAACATTTTGTATCTTATCACTCACACAGTGATTAGTACGTGGTT
Organism: Sepiola atlantica; assembly: GCA_963556195.1. Classification (NCBI taxonomy): domain Eukaryota; kingdom Metazoa; phylum Mollusca; class Cephalopoda; order Sepiida; family Sepiolidae; genus Sepiola; species Sepiola atlantica. The sequence continues at coordinate 7,162,242 of OY744519.1, forward strand.
CGGTACTCGGCCTTTTGGCTGGGATCGAAGTGTAGTATCTGTTCCGATGGATACTACACCCCATAGACCAGTACCGTCTTGGCCTTTGGGTCTTGATTCCGCTGATCTGTGGGTTCGTCCTGTTAAATTCTAGGATGTCCACCCTCCTAGGCTTTACCTCCTCTCTTTGGGGAGGAGTAAGTTTATTGCTTACTGCCTGAGGCACACCTACCGGGGAATGCCGACAGAGCTGCCTAGGCATTGTTTGTAGGCCAGAGTGCTCACCTTCTTTTCAAATCCCACTTTCCTGACCTTGTGTCACATCTTACCGCTTTGGGAGGTAGATAAATAACTTGATGATTTCAGGTGGGATGCCATCTTTTCCTGGAGCTTTTCCGCAGATTAGGGAGTCGATGGCCTTGTTTAGTTCTGTTACGAAGGGGGGAACGCCTAGCTCTTCTTGAACGGGTAGGCTGTGTCCGTGACAACGTTTTCTACCGAGTAAAGTTCCTAGTAGTGCTCAGTCGATCTTTCAATCTGTCTGCTGCGGTCTAATATTATGTCACCAGCAAAACATAAAAGAATGTACAATTATAATTTAAAGTTTAATATTTCAGGCAGTTCTCCGCTTTTTTTTCCAAAAATGCATTATTTGGTAAAAACTGAATTTATATGATACCATTAAGAAAAACAGGAAATTTTCAACTTTGTGCAACGCCCATTCTTTGTTTTAACCGACAGGAGGAAGATAAATAAGATGGGTATATTCAGACTCGCGTAGTGATACGTCGGACGATTAGAATACTTTGTGCATATACGCCTTTTTCCAATTTTCGCCCAAGGCCTTTTATAAACAGTCCTTCTGAAGACGTCGTTGAGGACAGTCAGACTTCAAGTGACGCGCCGACAATACACCGTATTTACTGATCGTGACTTGGATTAGAGGCGAGACTAAATACCTTATTTTTATAGTTCATACATGCCGATTGAACCAACCTGTCTTATAGTCTTGTGTTCCTCACTCCTTCTGGATCCTATTCTGTGTTTATGAAACTGTTGAATAAAAGTTAATTTACATTGTCGAGAAAGAAGTTTGTCTTTTTAACTGGAACTCTGCTAGTGACCCTTTTTCTTCATGATCTCAAGCAAACCCAGTTAGATGAATACGGACGCAGCGATGCTACTACAAAAATGGCTACCTCTACCTTCAACATTCTTCACCTAACTCTCTACAACTCCTATAATTCTATCAAAACGGTTACTGTTATTTAAATCAATGATACAACAGGTATTTATCTACCCCCTCCCACAGATTAACATGTGACACAAGGTCGGAAAGTGGGATTAGATAAGTCAGCACCCAAGAGAAAGAGCACTTGTGACCTTCAAAAAATGCTTGGGCAGCCCCGTCGGTATTCCCCGGTAGGGGCGCCTCAGGTGATTAGCAATAAACTAACCCCTTCTTAAAGGGTGAGAAGGCAACGCCTGGGAGGGTGGACTTCCTAGAACTGCACAAAACAAACCCACAGACCGGCGTCATCAAGCCCCGAAGGCCAAGACGATACCGGTCTATAGGGTGTAGTATCCATCGGAACAGATACTACACTCTCAGCCAAAAGGCTAATTATTTATCTACCTCCCACAGAGGTAAGATGTGACACAAGGTCGGGAAAGTGAGATTTGAAAAGCCAGTGCCCAAGAAGGTGAGAACTCTGGCCTACAAAAAATGCCTGGGCAGCCCCGTCGGCATTCCCCGGTAGGGGCGCCTCAGGCAGTAAGCGATAAATTTACTCCACTCTAAAGAGGGGAGGCCAAGCCTGGGAGGGTGGACTCCTAGAACTGCACAGGACAAACACACAGACCGGCGGAATGAAGACCCAGAGGCCAAGACGATACCGGTCTATAGGGTGCAGTATCCATCGGAACAGATACTACACTTTGATCGCGACTAAGAGGCCTTATTTACTCCTCCCCAGGAGTTAGGCACAAGGCCAGTTTTATCTTACTCCCACAAGTAAGATGTGACCCAAGATCGGGTCGAGAAAGTGGGGTTTGAAAAGCCAGCGCTCGAGAGGTGAGCACTCTGGCCATTTAAAAATTGCCTGGGCAGCCCCGTCGGCATTCCCCGGTAGGGGCGCCTCAGACAGTAAGCAATAAACTTACTCCTCCCCAAAGAGGGGAGGCAAAGCCTGGGAGGGTGGACCTCCTAGAACTGCACAGGACAGGCGTGCAGTATCCATCGGAACAGATACTACACTTTGATCTTAGCCAAAAGGCCGGTTCAGGCAGGGTAAGAGGCGTTATTTAACCCCTACCCACAATAGGAATATGTGACACAAGGTCGGAAAGTGGGATTTGAAAAGCCAGCGCTCGAGAAGGTGAGCGCTATGGCCATTAAAAATTGCCTGGGCAGCCCCGTCGGCATTCCCCGGTAGGGGCGCCTCAGACAGTAAGCAATTAACTTACTCCTCCCCAAAGAGGGGAGGTAAAGCCTGGGAGGGTGGACCTCCTAGAACTGCACAGGACAGATCAGACCCATAGACCGGCGGAAATCAAGCCCCGAAGGCCAAGACAATACCGATCTATGAAGTGCAGTATCCATCGGAACAGATACTACACTTTGATCTTAGCCAAAAGGCGTTATTTAACACCCACCCACAATGGGAGTATGTGACACAAGGTCGGAAAGTGGGATTTGAAAAGCCAGCGCCCGAGAAGGTGAGCGCTCTGGCCATTAAAAATTGCCTGGGCAGCCCCGTCGGCATTCCCCGGTAGGGGCGCCTCAGGCAGTAAGCAATAAACTTACTCCTCCCCAAAGAGGGGAGGCGAAGCCTGGGAGGGTGGACCTCCTAGAACTGCACAGGACAGACCCATAGACCGGCGGAAATCAAGCCCCGAAGGGCAAGACAATACCGATCTATGAAGTGCAGTATCCATCGGAACAGATACTACACTTTGATCTTAGCCAAAAGGCGTTATTTAACACCCACCCACAATGGGAGTATGTGACACAAGGTCGGAAAGTGGGATTTGAAAAGCCAGCGCTCGAGAAGGTGAGCGCTATGGCCATTAAAAATTGCCTGGGCAGCCCCGTCGGCATTCCCCGGTAGGGGCGCCTCAGACAGTAAGCAATTAACTTACTCCTCCCCAAAGAGGGGAGGCGAAGCCTGGGAGGGTGGACCTCCTAGAACTGCACAGGACAGACCCATAGACCGGCGTAAATCAAGCCCCGAAGGGCAAGACAATACCGTTCTATGAAGTGCAGTATCCATCGGAACAGATACTACACTTTGATCTTAGCCAAAAGGCGTTATTTAACACCCACCCACAATGGGAGTATGTGACACAAGGTCGGAAAGTGGGATTTGAAAAGCCAGCGCCCGAGAAGGTGAGCGCTCTGGCCATTAAAAATTGCCTGGGCAGCCCCGTCGGCATTCCCCGGTAGGGGCGCCTCAGACAGTAAGCAATAAACTTACTCCTCCCCAAAGAGGGGAGGCGAAGCCTGGGAGGGTGGACCTCCTAGAACTGCACAGGACAGACCCATAGACCGGCGTAAATCAAGCCCCGAAGGCCAAGACAATACCGATCTATGAAGTGCAGTATCCATCGGAACAGATACTACACTTTGATCTTAGCCAAAAGGCGTTATTTAACACCCACCCACAATGGGAGTATGTGACACAAGGTCGGAAAGTGGGATTTGAAAAGCCAGCGCTCGAGAAGGTGAGCGCTATGGCCATTAAAAATTGCCTGGGCAGCCCCGTCGGCATTCCCCGGTAGGGGCGCCTCAGACAGTAAGCAATTAACTTACTCCTCCCCAAAGAGGGGAGGCGAAGCCTGGGAGGGTGGACCTCCTAGAACTGCACAGGACAGACCCATAGACCGGCGTAAATCAAGCCCCGAAGGGCAAGACAATACCGTTCTATGAAGTGCAGTATCCATCGGAACAGATACTACACTTTGATCTTAGCCAAAAGGCCGGTTCAGGCAGGGTAAGAGGCGTTATTTAACACCCACCCACAATGGGAGTATGTGACACAAGGTCGGAAAGTGGGATTTGAAAAGCCAGCGCCCGAGAAGGTGAGCGCTCTGGCCATTAAAAATTGCCTGGGCAGCCCCGTCGGCATTCCCCGGTAGGGGCGCCTCAGACAGTAAGCAATAAACTTACTCCTCCCCAAAGAGGGGAGGCGAAGCCTGGGAGGGTGGACCTCCTAGAACTGCACAGGACAGACCCATAGACCGGCGTAAATCAAGCCCCGAAGGCCAAGACAATACCGATCTATGAAGTGCAGTATCCATCGGAACAGATACTACACTTTGATCTTAGCCAAAAGGCCGGTTCAGGCAGGGTAAGAGGCCGCAGTCCAAGAATACTGTATATATAATACAGACAAAAGGCCCTAAAACATCTATTTGAATGCTTAATTTGCATAACTATATTTTAAGTTCATAATAAAATAATGTTTGGTGTTATTCATTTGTAATTTTAGTGTCCTATTTTTCTATATATATGCAGTAGTTTTGTCGATATTAACATTAATCAATTAAAGTGATTTAATAAAGAAAAAGATAAATTTCTAAAACCTTTCTTAAAGGGGAGGTAATTTAAGTTAAACTAACATCGCACTAGAAAGAAAAAGAAAAAGAAAAAGAGAAAAAGAGAAAAAGAAAGAAAAAGAGAAAGAAAAAGAGAAAGAAAAAGAAAAAGAGAAAAAGAGAAAAAGAAAGAAAAAGAGAAAAGAACTGTTGTTTTTTGTTCTGGTTATCACCTTCTCTATAATGCGGTTTTTATATTTTCTCAAAATTTCTCTTTTCCGATTTTACAAGTATGGCACTGCTTGCTTTTGACCCCTTTGGTCCCGACAGTATTGCCATACGAGCAGTACCCTGGTCCAGTTTTATTTACTAATATTTATTTTAGACCCTAGTTAAATTACCCAAAATTATGCTGATTCTTAAAATTGGATTAATTGAAATCTTTTGTAAGACTTTCTAATTAAGCCACAAAAATGAACATTTTTCTAATCGCATCATTTTAATCATATAAGCTGGGTTTAGGGTTAGGGTTTAGGGTTAGGGTTAGGGTGTTGTTGACAAGCAGTTTTAATGAAAATGAAAAAACAAACGAATAGCATACTCACTTAGAAGAGCTTCGCCACATGATTGAGAACAGAGCTTCTGCCCAGATTTATAGGAGCAACCTGGGTGTGGAGTTGGACAGCAAAATGTTTGTTCACATTACATTTAAATTTCGGAATGTTGGTACGGTTAGGGAAACGGGGAGCAGGCAACAAATTCTAAAGGAAAGAAAGTATTAAAGTAAACAATCTTCGAGTATCTATCGACCGTTACAGAGAAAGGGTGGGATTTTGCTGCTAGTCAGGTGGGTCAGGCGTATTCACGTTGACCGAGTACAAGTGCAGTAAGTTCGTCAGAGTAAATTTGGTGAAAGTACTTGTAAAAGAAACACAGTGATGCAACACTGCGGTGATGTGACAGGGGCTGGAGCTTGGCAGCCAGTGCGGGACCTATGAATTCTTTTTTGAACTCTGTCCGAGAGAGAGAGAGGCTAGTGGCTGGTGCACCAGTCCAGATGCAGCAACAATACTACATGCATGTGCAAATGGTGACTTTATAGAGATATAGGATACTTTCTAAACGCATCTTGAAATCGTAGACTAGAAGTACGTATTATACATAATCAGATGCGCTGGGTGGGACACTTGGTTAGGATGGGCGATAAACAGCATGGTAAGCATCCAGACACAAGCAAAACGACGCATTAAGGACGTAGTTAAAGAGAATCGTAAAATCCCTGACATGAACATAGAGGACTAGAAAGGGGTGGCTTTGGACCGATCGTCTTGGCATAAGCGTATCTATGACGGCTGTAGTGAATTTAAGGCAAAACGAATAGAGTACTCCATCCTGAAACGTGATTTGCGGAAGCGGCCAATGCCGAACGTTCCAGACCTACTTCAGTGTGACTTTTTGTACAGTTTATGTGGCAGAGTCGGTCTGTCAAGGGCTGATCTACTGAGTCACATGAGATCTTTATATAAGCCCATAACTTCCATCGTGTAATGATTTATACTACAGGTTCACCTATGTTCCATGTGGACGAGTCTATCTTTCAAAGTCCCAGATGACACATTGATAAACTTCAAAATGTTACCAGTCCTTCTATATGCTTTCAGAAGTCTCGCTGGGCTAAAGAGTAATCTTTGTGCTCGTAGCCTTGTGAAGAGGGCCTGTGGACGAGTGGTTATAGCACTTGTCTTTGGGCTGGACGACCCGGGTTCGATCCCACTCACGGCATGCGAATTTTCGGGTCTGAAAACTCCCTCTGTCCACCCAGCAGTAAATGGGTACCTGACTAAAACTCAGGGAAGGTTCAAGGCAGCGGAGAGGGATGGGCCCCACCTTCCATATGCTGTGCCCTAGACACGGTGATTCTTAACAAATCACCGCCGCTACAGCCATGGGCAGTGTGCGATGTCGGCAACGACACTCGTGCGCGTCCAGGCTATGCGACCGTTACCTTTTTTTTTACCTTGTGTAACAATGCCATCGTTTGACGACCATTGAACCCCTAACATTCTTATCCTGGTCATATCGACTCTAGCCTTGGCAATCGCCAAAGGTGCATGCACTGGTTTGCAAGTTGTATTCACAGCAAAAGCAACGCAGACACACACATTGGGTAAGGTTGACTTGTTGAACAGGGTGTGTATGTGTGTTTGTGTCATTGGGGCCCCATCGCTTGCACCTGCATATGAGTTATACCTCCCATCTCCCAAGTCCAGGATATCAGCTAAGACCTGAGATCATCTCCTGTCGAGATCAGTTATTGTTGTCTGCTCGTCTCACTCGTCTCACTCGTCTCACGCGTCTCACTCGTCTCACTCGTCTCACTCGTCTCACTCATCCCACTCGTCCCACTCGTCCCACTCGTCTCACGCGTCTCACTCCTCTCACGCGTCTCACTCGTTTCACGCGTCTCACTCGTCTCACTCGTCTCACGCGTCTCACTCGTCTCACGCGTTTCACTCGTCTCACTCGTCTCCTCGATCTGATCTCCTGGTCTACTCTAATCTAATCTGCTCTTAAAAATATTTTTATTTTCAACTGGAAATCCTAGATATCCTGTCTTTCTCTCAGTCACCCCCCCAGCTGATCGCCAGAATCGGCTACATCTGCCCGTTTTCTAAACTACTCTCCCAGAAGCTAACAACTAATTATCAGGGCACCATACTGTCTGGGGAGTTCAATAGATTCGCTGGCCTTTTTATTGTCGTTCACTTATCTACTTCCTCATCATTTTTTAATTATCTATTATTCCCTAACTTAACATTTTCCGGGGTCCCATCTGTGTGTGTAAGGGGGAGGGGAGAAGTCCATAGTGTCACAGCCTCTCTGACTTTATTCCAAGGAATGGTCTGGCTTGCTTAAGAGTTAACAACCAACATGTGTATACTTATATATCTCTATTTATATAAAGTTAGGTGTGTGTGTAAGATAATGAAGAGTGGCAAAAATGAATCGTGGACGAGTCCATTGTGGGTGGGACGTCGAGAAAGAAATAAAGGCGACTTGATAACTATTAAAACGGTGAAGGTTCCGCAGTGCAAGAGGGACTTGAACAACGACGGTTTCAAAAACGCGAAGAGCCGAAACGCTTGGTGATCGGAGTATCAAAGTACCGGAAGAATGCGAGTTTACCGATATTTATGGCACCGATGAAGCTTTATTGGCTATGGTACCAAAGCCTGTGTTGCTGTTAGACTTTTGTGTCCACTGACTAAAAATGCGGCTAATAAACAAGTTATTACTATGAAGGAATGCCTTGACTTGTACTTCACCAAAGTGCTTGTAGAACAATTGCTTCAGTTCACGCTCGGATAGACAATGCAGAGCAAATTGCTTTCCAATCGGATGTAAATACGAACGAATTTCTAGCATAAACTAAGTCTGTGACCTCAGCAAGAGAAAGACTTTCATGAGACAAAACTATGTCAAAAGATTGTTTAATATATGTGCGCAGCCGGCGTAAACCATCCGGTAATGGCAAATAAAAAAAACAAAGTTTTTTCATATACGTTCTGTTCTTTGTCATTCTTGTTGAACCTTACCGGGTACCCTGAAAGAACGGGTAATGCAACATGTGTATACGTTTATATATTTCTATGTACAGGGTTCACTCTTAGACTAATTAACTGATTGGGTGCAACTCAATTTCTTGTAAGCATTGGGTACGCAAGAAATGTAGTGGAATTACTGGTAGGTTGAGAGAGGATAACCAGTTTGTGTGTAAGAAGAATGGAGACGAGTGAGAACTCAGATGTTGAGAAAGTATATTTTGATGGCAAAACTATTGAGATGTTACCTTGGTGATACCATTGGAGCACAGGAAGGAGCAGGTGCTAGTGTGATTGCAAGAGTGGATAGAGTAAGTTCAGGGACGTTCTGCCATTAGCAACCACTGTCAATCAGGCATGTATACGAAGTGTGATGATGTATGGAAGTGAAACCTGGCCAGTGAGAGTTGAGGACATGTGTTGCATGGAGAGAAATGATATGAGAATGGTATGATAGAAAATATAGGATGAAGTGATAAAAATGGACCTGAGGAAAAGAGGGATAAATAAAGACCTGGTCAGAGACTTTGGAAGTCAATTTCTTAAATATTTCCAAAACATGGCAGCAATCATAAACCAAATATGATGATCAAATAATAGATGATAATGCTTAGATTGTAGATGTAGAACAGTTGAGGTAGCAGGTTAAGTTAGAAGGGGAAGGCTCAGGAAAACATGAGAGGATTGACTTGAGAGAAAAAGGGATAAAGACCTGGCAGAGATAGGTTAGTTTGGAGTCAATTTCTAAAAAGCCGTCTAACTTGGAGGGATGTTTTAACTGGAAAAAATGGAGGCAATAAAAAAAATGGAGTGTTTGAGGGGTGCAAATTGTTTTTGTTTTATTTTTCTGCTAAAAAATATGGAAGTGATTCTGCTGAAAAAAAATAGAAGGCAGGTAACACAAAACGTGCTTTTCATTTATCCAAACACTAACCCTAACCCTAACCCAAACCCAAACCTTAACTCCAACTCTAAATAGATGATGTCACATATTTATACTTGTGCACTCATGTTTATCGTGAGATTATTTAAGTTCTTGAACATACATACCATCTACAAGGTGTCCATAAAGTCTGGATACATAGGTAAAAACAAAAATGTCTATCTTCAATATGATCTCCATTTTATATCGTCATTGTTGACAGCAATAGCCAGAGTATCGGACGCAGACTCTCTGTAACATATTATTCTATACTTCTGTAAATGCTGGTTTGATTATTATCGGCTTTTCAAGGTTAAAACAATCTTTGAACCTGAAACTTCATAAAAATTGAAATGATGTCCTAATTTTTCAACAATTTTTGAACCTGAAACTTCATAAAAATTGAAATGATGTCCTAATTTTTAAACAATTTTTGAACCTGAAACTTCATAAAAATTGAAATGATGTCCTAATTTTTCAACAATTTTTGAACCTGAAACTTCATAAAAATTGAAATGATGTCCTAATTGTTCAACAATTTTTGAACCTGAAACTTCATAAAAATTGAAATGATGTCCTAATTTTTCAACAATTTTTGAACCTGAAACTTCATAAAAATTGAAATGATGTCCTAATTTTTCAACAATTTTTGAACCTGAAACTTCATAAAAATTGAAATGATGTCTTTATTTTTCAACAATTTTTGTACCTGAAACTTCATAAAAATTGAAATAATGTCCTAATTTTTCAACAATTTTTGAACCTGAAACTTCATAAAAATTGAAATGATGTCCTAATTTTTCAACAATTTTTGAACCTGAAACTTCATAAAAATTGAAATGATGTCCTAATTTTTAAACAATTTTTGAACCTGAAACTTCATAAAAATTGAAATGATGTCCTTATTTTTCAACAATTTTTGAACCTGAAACTTCATAAAAATTGAAATAATGTCATTATTTTTCAACAATTTTTTAACCTGAAACTTCATAAAAATTGAAATGATGTCCTTATTTTTCAACAATTTTTGAATCTGAAACTTGATAAAAATTGAAATGATGTCCTAATTTTTCAACAATTTTTGAACCTGAAACTTCATAAAAATTGAAATGATGTCCTTATTTTTCAACAATTTTTGAACCTGAAACTTCATAAACATTGAAATGATGTCCTAATTTTTCAACAATTTTTGAACCTGAAACTTCATAAAAATTGAAATGATGTCCTTATTTTTCAACAATTTTTGAACCTGAAACTTCATAAAAATTGAAATGATGTCCTTATTTTTCAACAATTTTTGAACCTGAAACTTCATAAAAATTGAAATGATGTCCTTATTTTTCAACAATTTTTGAACCTGAAACTTCATAAAAAGTGAAATGATGTCTTTATTTTTCAACAATTTTTGAACCTAGAACTTCATAAAAATTGAAATGATGTCCTTATTTTTCAACAATTTTTGAACCTGAAACTTCATAAAAATTGAAATGATGTCCTTATTTTTCAACAATTTTTGAACCTGAAACTTCATAAAAATTGAAATAATGTCCTAATTTTTCAACAATTTTTGAACCTGAAACTTCATAAAAATTGAAATGATGTCTTTATTTTTCAACAATTTTTGTACCTGAAACTTCATAAAAATTGAAATAATGTCCTAATTTTTAAACAATTTTTGAACCTGAAACTTCATAAAAATTGAAATGATATCCTAATTTTTCAACAATTTTTGAACCTGACACTTCATAAAAATTGAAATGATGTCCTTATTTTTCAACAATTTTTGAATCTGAAACTTCATAAAAATTGAAATGATGTCCTTATTTTTCAACAATTTTTGAACCTGAAACTTCATAAAAATTGAAATGATGTCCTAATTTTTCAACAATTTTTGAACCTGAAACTTCATAAAAATTGAAATGATGTCCTAATTTTTCAACAATTTTTGAACCTGAAACTTCATAAAAATTGAAATGATGTCCTTATTTTTCAACAATTTTTGAACCTGAAACTTCATAAAAATTGAAATAATGTCATTATTTTTCAACAATTTTTTAACCTGAAACTTCATAAAAATTGAAATGATGTCCTTATTTTTCAACAATTTTTGAATCTGAAACTTGATAAAAATTGAAATGATGTCCTAATTTTTCAACAATTTTTGAACCTGAAACTTCATAAAAATTGAAATGATGTCCTAATTTTTCAACAATTTTTGAACCTGAAACTTCATAAACATTGAAATGATGTCCTAATTTTTCAACAATTTTTGAACCTGAAACTTCATAAAAATTGAAATGATGTCCTAATTTTTCAACAATTTTTGAACCTGAAACTTCATAAAAATTGAAATGATGTCCTTATTTTTCAACAATTTTTGAACCTGAAACTTCATAAAAATTGAAATGATGTCCTTATTTTTCAACAATTTTTGAACCTGAAACTTCATAAAAATTGAAATGATGTCCTTATTTTTCAACAATTTTTGAACCTGAAACTTCATAAAAATTGAAATGATGTCTTTATTTTTCAACAATTTTTGAACCTAGAACTTCATAAAAATTGAAATGATGTCCTTATTTTTCAACAATTTTTGAACCTGAAACTTCATAAAAATTGAAATGATGTCCTAATTTTTCAACAATTTTTGAACCTGAAACTTCATAAAAATTGAAATGATGTCCTTATTTTTCAACAATTTTTGAACCTGAAACTTCATAAAAATTGAAATGATGTCCTTATTTTTCAACAATTTTTGAACCTGAAACTTCATAAAAATTGAAATGATGTCCTAATTTTTCAACAATTTTTGAACCTGAAACTTCATAAAAATTGAAATGATGTCCTAATTTTTCAACAATTTTTGAACCTGAAACTTCATAAAAATTGAAATGATGTCCTAATTTTTAAACAATTTTTGAACCTGAAACTTCATAAAAATTGAAATGATGTCCTAATTTTTCAACAATTTTTGAACCTGAAACTTCATAAAAATTGAAATGATGTCCTAATTTTTCAACAATTTTTGAACCTGAAACTTCATAAAAATTGAAATGATGTCCTAATTTTTCAACAATTTTTGAACCTGAAACTTCATAAAAATTGAAATGATGTCCTAATTTTTCAACAATTTTGCACGGATCACCAGTGGTCCGTCGGTTGACCGCCAGTTGGCAACAACTGCACTAGATGACACCGTCGTCCATCTCATCTATATTACGGCTCCTGTTACAACGTGTATTCCAGCTAGTATCATATATTGAAAACAACAACAACAACAACAACAAACATCTTCTGACATAGTAATTGACAGTTAACAGGATAAAGGCAGGTGATTTTTGCCAGTAGCAATAATTACAAATCCTGTTGGGCCTGTTAGACCATAACAGAATGCAGATTATCTGTCTGCTTATAAAGAGATCTTAGAGATTAGTATAACTGAAATCGTTTACTATCTCCTCCCACACCCACCCGTCTCTTCTGCTTGTTGCCTCTCTACTATCGAAGGTAGACATATCTACAGGGTGGAGATGACATTGCATCATTATTATTATTATTATTATTATTATTATTATTATTATTATTATTATTATTATTATTATTATTATTATTAATAATACTCTAATCAATTTTCTTTGCATTGAAAGAAAAATATGGTTTATTAACGTAGTAACAATTATAAGTAATGGGATTATTTACTTATCTGATACGTAATCTTTGATGTGCTGCAATCATTATTCTTATCAAGGTAATCATAAAAGATTTATGCATATCTGTCCTTCCATTGATAATATTGTCAATGGTTTTAATAGTCGAAAATGTTAATAAAATTAAATGAGATCGGAACATTCTTTGCAACTCAATGTTTATTAATAAAAGCAATAATAGAAAAATGTACCTGAAATGGAAAGGAAAAAGTGTATTGTTAGGTAACCTTAATTGGAACATATAATTATATCAGGCACATATTTTTATTTCTTATTTTTTTATGGAAATCGCTCCAGATAAAGCATGAAGCCACTTGATGTAAGGAGCTAAAAAACAAAAAATTACCACTTCACCGATAAGTGTTAGATGGATAGATTCTGACCCAGAAAACAGCAATTCTTCCTCCTTTGTCAGAAACATCGCTCATGAAATGTGAGGACTAAAGGACAAAACGGGGAGCGAGGGTTACGAAGCTGCCGAAAGTAAACCCAAGATCCACTTTCTACTCTCCTATAAATTACATAAGTTGATTGATGTTTCTCTAAAATCTTTTAATGTAATGAGGGAATAAAAATGTAAGAAAATAGTATTTATTCTAACATCCTCAACTCTATAATAAAGGGCAATGTGTATTTCTTTGTAAATATATATTCGTCCCGTTTCCTGTCACACAAAAGTCTTCCCGACAAAGAGAGAACGTGAATCGGTAAAAGTACAAAATAGTTAACATTCGAAAACTCATAAACAAAACAAAGCAACAACTCATAAACAAACAAAAAAACAACACATAATTTATATAAAACGCATTAGAATGACATTTTCAACCGAATCCGCATATTTTTAACGTGTGGAAACGATTTGTAAGTTTGTTTTTTTTAAATGTTAAAATTACAGAATAGTTGAATTTCGAGAACACATAAACCAAACAAAATGACAAAACCTGCATAGTTTTGACGTGTAAAAGATTTGTACGAATTTTTAAACGGTAAAAAAACAATCCAGATTCTCTAGAGAATTTCATTCTAATGCGTTTTGTATAAATTATGTATTGTTATTTTTATTTTTTTTTACGAGTTCTCGGGTGTTAACTATTCTGTACTTTTACCCGCAAATCTATTTCTATAATGAGACGTTTTCTTTCTTCTTTCCCCTTTCTATACCGATTTATACGTTTTTTTTCTTTCCTTTATTTTTCTAAACTTCCCAGTTTGGACGTATTCTTCTTTCTTTCTTTCTTTCTTTAAGCGAGGGACGATTATTCTCTTTCAGTTTAATTTTTAACCACTAACGTCTTTGATGTTTTTAACATATGTTTAACATCCAGCGTAATTTAAAAAAATATCTAGTCATCCCCTACTCCCAAGCAATCAACGAAAGAAAACTGAATAAAAGAAGCAAAGTCAATTTTGGTGTTTTTTCTTCTCTTTAGTTCATCAGAAATGACTGGTTTTTTTTTTCAACTTGCAATAGTTCAATCCTATCCTATTTAAATAAAAAAAGCACTAGGAAAACTTATATGGGAAAGCAAATAGCAAGTCAGACTACCCCCACCGTCTGAAATGAACTCGGAAAGAAATCCTCCAGTCTAAATAAAAAGTCAACGGTAAGTGCTTTTTTTTTCTTTAGAGCAAAATAGATTATGATAATAATTTATATATGAAAAACTGTTTTTCTCGGCTAAAAATGATGAATTTCTTCATATTCGCCGAATAGAAAACAATCCGTGTAAAACATACTGATGCACTGTACGGTGCCCTGCATGTCCTCATGAAAAGATGTGATAATTTTCAGGGGCCTGGGGGGGGGGGGGGGACATCCAATCTTCTGCAGCAGAGTGAAAAGTCCCTTTCTGCTGACAAGGTCAAAGGTTAGGTCGATGAAGGCGATGTACAACGATTGTTTCTGTTTGTAGTATTTTTCCTGGAGCTCTCGTAGGAAAAAGATCACTTCCATAGTTGATCTTCCTGTTCCCAAACTGTGCCTCGGGGTATACACGCTCTGCCAGTAACTGCAAACTGTTAAGTACGGCCCGGGGGAAGACCTTCTCAACAACACTGAGGAGGGATAGTTGTTGCAGTCGGCGCAACCACCCTTATTCTTGTACAGTTATGATGCTTGCATCACACATCTCCCGGGGGCACTATTTCTTCTTCCTAGCATTGCTGCAACAACTGGTGTAACAGGGCTGTCTTCTTTCACACCGTGATGATTTGGGCTAAGAAGAAAGTGTAGTATCTGTTCCGATGGATACTACACCCCATAGACCGGTATTGTTTTGGACTTCGGGCCTTGATTCCGCCGGGGAGGAGTAAGTTTATTGCTTACTGCCTGAGTCGCCCCTACTGGGGAATGCCGACGGGGCTGCCCAAGCAATTTTTGTAGGCCAGAGCGCTCACCTTCTCAGGCGCTAGTTTTTCAAATCCCACTTTCCTGACCTTGTGTCACATCTTACCGCTTTGGGAGGTAGATAAATAACTTGATGATTTCAGGTGGGATGCCATCTTTTCCTGGAGCTTTTCCGCAGATTAAGGAGTTGATGGCCTTGTTTAGTTCTGTTACGGAGGGGGGAACGCCTAGCTCTTCTTGAACGGGTAGGCTGTGTCCATGACAACGTTTTCTACCGAGTAAAGTTCCTAGTAGTGCTCAGTCGATCTTTCAATCTGTCTGCTGCGGTCTAATATTATGTCACCAGCAAAACATAAAAGAATGTACAATTATAATTTAAATTTTAATATTTCAGGCAGTTCTCCGCTTTTTTTTCAAAAATTGCATTATTTGGTAAAGACTGAATTTATATGATACCGTTAAGAAAAACAGGAAATTTTCAACTTTGTGCAACGCCCATTCTTTGTTTTAACCGAGTCCACGTGACATCTCTCTACTGAATGGTAAAGAAATTGTTGTCTTTTAAGTCAATATCCACGTGTTCATCTCATCATGAATTACTGTTAAGAGCAAATAATTTCTCTAGCTAACACAGTCTTTTTTTATACTCATGAGTCAACACTCATTAAGGGAAAAAGCCACTCGAGGATAAAGGTTAATGAGATGGATAAATTGTCAGTTGAGTGATGAATATTATGAGAGGATTGAAAATGGAACAAAATTTGATTACTTATCAGGATGCCATATGACAAGTATTTGTTGACATTAGTATTGAAGAAGACCATGTTGTAGCCTGCAGGGAAGCAGACTCATGGTAATATATTTCACAGATGAGAAGTTCTTGGAACGAAAATCTGTTGATGAAAATTCCGTTCAATATTAGGTACACGGAGGAAGAAGAAAGGAAAGTTTGTTGCAGTTGTGGTAGGAGGACGAGTTCTTGCTGTGAATGTTTTTACAGCTTGAAGACTAGCAACATCTTTTCTGAGAGAAAGGGGCTGTAGAGAAGAGAAGAGATCATCCCCCACTAGATTGCAAAGTCGATTTTGTAGTCTGTCAAGGCAAGAAAGAGTCCTCTGAGCGGCACCTCCCCAGATGTGGCAGCAGTACTCCACATCAGGTGTTCGTGAGGAGGTTGTAATAGGGAGAAACCATAATAAAATTTATTTAATAATACCCTTGTCATGTGTGCAAAATGGGCGCGCACATATCCGAGGCAATGACTGAATCCTTAGAAAGTGACCTCCAGTCTGTAGTAGAATGGGGTCATAAATGGATGATAAAATTTAATGCTACTAAGACAAAGCTCTTTTCTTTCAACAACTACAAGAAACCTCCTTAACCACCGATTGTCATGGTAAATTACACCCTACCCGAGAGTTCATCATTCAACCTCCTCGGCCGAACCTTCACAGGTAACATGAATTAGAACAAATACATTGAAGACATTGCCAAGGCTGCCGCAAAGAAGGTTGGCTCCCTCTACCGTGCTAGTAAACTCCTCACACCTGACATTATCCTGTATCTCTACAAAGCCACCATCCTCCCATGCATGGAGTATTGTTGCCACATCTGGGCTGATGCACCATTCACTAGTCTCTCCCTCTTAGACAAGGTCGAAAAAAGAGTCGCTAATCTAATAGGTCCCTCACTATCCACCAAGCTCCAGCCCCTGTCCCATCGCCGCAATGTTGTATCTTTGTTCTCGTTTTGCAAGTATTTCAATAGAATGTGCTCCGATAAACTTGCTGCTCTAGTGCCCCCCCCCCTCGACATAAATACACCCGATCAACCCGACAATCAGCTAAAAATCCCATCCATTCACTGTGAAGGTCCCCAGATGCCAGAGAGCCTTCTACTCAAATAGCTTCTTTTCTCGAGCTGCCGGCCTTTGGAACTCTCTCCCCGCTCCCTGTTTCCTCGATTGTATCGAAATGCAAAAATGTAAAACTAATGTGAACAAGCATCTCGCTACACAGCTTCCAATTTAGGAGGACCCCCTAAACTTTCACGCTTATTCTCAGTAGGCTCTTACGTCTACAGTGGCAACTTGCCTTGTTTGGGGTGAACTAAGTTAAAAAAAAAACGCAATTAAAAACGCTAATTATTCCATAGGATTCATATTAAATGCGGATCATACAAAAGAATTAGTATTCCAAATTTTCGCTAACTTTATACAAAACCGAAATATAGAAAAAAAATCAACCAACTTGCAAGCAGAAAGGACTAATCTACGCTAATTTTGTGGCTTTCAGGCAAAAACAAACACATGCTAATGTACAAAAACAAACACATGCTAATGTACAAAAACCTGATTTTTAGTGAACTTTTGGTATCAAAATCTATTTGTGGATTTTCGTTATTCACGGGTGGGTCTGGAACGTAACCCTCGCAAATAGCGGGACTTACTCTACATATAAAATCTCTCACATCAGAGTTCAGACCTGATTTGTGTGTGTTTATTTTTAAAATCAATTTCTTTTTGCATGCATATGTGGATGAAACTTTGGTGTAAAATAAATTTGATGTTATGTTGGGTTTGGTCTGTTTGGTTGAAATTCTTGGACAGAAACTTTGGATAAAAGTACAGAATAGTTAACATGCAAGAACTCCTAAACAAAAAAAAGAAATAACAACACGTAATTGACTGTTGAAAAAAACCTTGCAGATCGTTTTCACATGTTGAAACTAATGGGTTCAGTAGAGAATTTCATTTCAAATACGTTTTATATAAATTATGTGTTGTTGTCTTTTAGAAGGAGGGGAGGGTACAAGTTCTCAGGTGATAACTATTCTGTACTTTTACCAAACTCTGTTTATGGAAATTCTGCTTGACACTAGGTGCAAGAAGAAAGAAATGAAAGTTCTTTTCAGTTGTTGAAAAAGACGAGTTCTTGCTGTGAATGTCTTACAAAGAGAAACCAGAGATTGGAGCTCAGCCGAGCAGTTTCCATGGAAATAACGATAGAGTAGAGAGAGTCTAGCAACGTCTCCTCTGTGAGAAAATAGCTATAAAAATCAGAAGAGATCAACCCCACCCCACTAGATTGCAAAGTCAATTTGGTACCGTGTCAAGGCAAAAAGATTGTTCCACCTTTTTCAGATTCCCGAGATAAGAGTCAAGAGAAAAGTCCTATTTATCTACTTCCCGCGGAGTAAAATGTGACACAAGGTCGGAAAGTGGGAATTGAGAATCTAGCGGAAGAGTACTTAGGACCTTTGTTTTCACATCAGAGATCTGATTTTTACAACTACCATTTATCATTTGTGACGTCATACTGCTTTTGGTAACTACCATTCATCCTTTATGACGTCACCAACTACCATTCATCCTTTATGATGTCACCAACTACCATTCACCCTTTATGAAGTCACCAACTACTATTCATCTCATCATCAAACTTATTTTCTACTAATGTTATTTAATTAGGAAATTGTTCAAAATTTGAATGTATGCTTCTTTTATCTTTGATGTAATGACTGCCGTCTCCACTGGCCGTTTTCTTTAAATACGACCTCATATCATAAATGAATGTGTGTTAAAGTGTAGTATCTGTTCCGATGGATACTACACCCCGGGGCTTGATTTACGCCAGTCTATGGGTCTGTCCTGTGCAGTTCTAGGATGTCCACTCTCCCAGGCTTTGCCTCTCCTCTTTGGGGAGGAGTAAGTTTATTGCTTACTACCTGAGGCGCCCCTACCGGGGAATGCCGACGGGGCTGCCCAGGCAATTTTTAATGGCCAGAGTTCTCACCTTCTCAGGCGCTGGCTTTTCAAGTCCCACTTTCCCGACCCGACCTCTTACCTTGTGGGAGTAAGATAAAACTGGCCTTGTGCCTAACCTCCTGGGGAGGTAAATAAAATGTTCTTGGCCAGGATCAAAGTGTAGTATCTGTTCCGATGGATACTACACCCTATAGATCGGTATCGTCTTGGCCTTCGGGCCTTCATTCCGCCGGTCTGTGGGTTTGTCCTGCACAGTTCTGGGAGGTCCACCCTCCCAGGCTTTACCTTCTCACCTTTTAAGAAGGGGTTAGTTTATTGCTATCGCCTGAGGCGCCCTTACCGGGGAATGCCGGCGGGTGCTGGCTTTAAATGTCACAAAGACCCCCGACCCCCCCCCCCCACCTTTCCCTCTTCCACAATAGGCGTTATGTCTAAAGTGTGGTGCATTCCGAGGGATGTAATTTTCATTTAATATAGAAATGAATGTTTCCGAAGAATGCACCAGCCTAAATAAATTCTCACCCTTTGAGAAGGGGTTAGTTTATTGCTAATCGCCTGAGGCGCCCCTGCCGAGGAATGCTGACGGGGCAGTCCAGGTATTTTTTTGAGGGTCACAAGTCCTCTTCCTCTAGGGTGCTGACTTATCAAATCCCACTTTCCGACTTTGTGTCACATTTTACTTTGTGGGAGGTAGATAAATACCTGAATATTTTGTTCTCAGCCGGCTGTCATCGCTAAATATTTCGTTGAATGACACCAGACAAAATATTCTCATATCATCCGCGTGACACGTGCAGATTCGTGATTGAGCACTAAATATTACTTTCATACAAACTCGCTGTTTTCTTCGTTGTTCCCAACTGCATTCTTGTTTTCCCATCTTTATTGTTATGGCTTGTTGGCACTTGACCTTTCTCTATGTAAATCACATTTCGTTAAATCTGTTTTCAATATTTTTGTGTCACACTCCTGTTTCCGCCCATTCATTTTTCATTTGCTTCGTTGGCCATCTCTATTTATATAAATTTAGGTATGTTTATATGTTTATATATTTGCATGTACAAAATTCACTCCCAAACTAATTAACCGATCATTATGAATTTTTGAACCTTGAGACATAAAAATGGTACAAAACTATTCTATTATATAAAGGAAAGTTGTCTGTGTGTATGTCTGTTTGTGTGTTCACCTAAAAGTAAAAACTACACGAGGCACACCAACAAAGCTGATATGTTCTTTTTCAGCATTGCTTTGGAAAAATATATAGATACATTTTTTTTTAATATTCATTTTTTTGGGGGGTGGGGGAGTCACCAGAAACAGAATTAGTCAGGGGAGGAGTTTACATTTCGAACGATTTTTAAAATTTCAATTCAATTGAATTAATTTGGCTAAAATGCTTCAGTTATCATGTAGGGAAAGGGTGGCAGAAATTTACACAAAAGAGAATGCGGTAGTCCAGCACCTGTCCAAATTTACCTTGAATTGTTGCGTTGTTGGCACATTTATTACTTCTGGAAGTCTATTCCAAGGTCTAGGGATCCTGATTGAGAAGGCGGCCCTCCTCCGGTTCAATTGAAATTAGCGGTGAAATAGTTTCTTGTGATGTCCATGTAGACCTATTTCTGTGCAGGAGTGAATAATAGATCCTGAGGTATATCATAATGTTATTATGTAGTAATTTGGAAAGAAATTGCCCAGCCTTAAAAAACACTAATTGCTCATGCTAATTCCAAAACTGCTCAATACCATAGATAGAGCAAGCGTGTGTAATAATACAGTATTACATTTGGTAAGTGGTATATGTTGAATCCGACTGGATATTAAAAGAAGCCCTCTTCTCCTTTGCATTCAGGGAGTTATTTAGTTCAGACGTTAAATGGATACATTTAGTTTTGCAAAAGACATTTCTTGTAACATAATCTAATACATATATTATCATTTTAGAGTTTGAATTAACTATTAGACACAATGCTCAAGTGTCTTCGGTCTCTCTGTACAAGGGTTTGTCAGGACAACCTGACATGAGGATACTTCACCTTACAAGTAAACCCTGACCAAATATTCAAAATAACATAGTATTCAAAACCCAAATAAGATCCCCTCGATACGGCTATACACTGGCTTGTTTGAGAAATGCCGCATCTTCTCTTAGTGATGTTACCTCAAGATACTCCACCAGACTAGATAAATTCTTGTCCTGGAATCCGGTGAGACCAAGAGACCACAAGAAAGATATGCTGTAACATAGGTAAGTGGTCAATTAGGGAGAGGAAAATTAATGTTCTTTACTAACTCAATGTTTGACAGGTAAAGAGAACTTTAATGGCATATTCGAATATCTACATATCTCATATAGAGATCAAGTGTTAGCCCCAGGAAGAGGCCCCTTGATTTCTGAGAACTTCGGCTGAAGTAAAATGAAACAAAGAGCTATCATTTATCACTGTCTTCTGTGCCTTCTTCTCTACGCGTTATTTCAGCAGGAAGCAACAACCAACATGTCAAGTTTTAATAACAATAATGCATTACTAGGTTTTAATAACAATAATACATTACTAGGTTCGCACGAATGGACGCTGACATTAATGAACATTTAAAACGTATCTAAATCCGTACAGCACAATAAAAGTGAAAATTCTTTGCCATTTTAGATATAAAAAAGAGTTAATTAGCACCACTGATGGTGACTTTCCCCCAAGCAAACGTATATATAAAGGGTTACCTCCCTTTTTCTCCTAAAACAATGATGTCCCATTGTCTATTGTGACAATGAATTACCTCCCTTGTATTCGCAAATAGCCGCATTTGATTGGGCAAAGAAATTCTACTTTACAAATCACCAGGCACTTCATTTTGGTGGGCTGAGGGGTGAAAAGCCTTTGTTCGTCTTCTTTTTCTGAATATGGTCAACATCCTAACGCCCCTTTTTCTTCCTTTTGAATTGGACGCATTCAGGAAGCCATCTTCTTCTAGACGTTAAATGAACACATTTTGTCAATAATTGATTTTTTGATTTAAGCCGCAAACACACTTAGTGGTGTAAAGACATTTTTTGTATCATACATATATTATCATATATCACTGTCTTCTATGCCTTCTGCTTTACACGTTATTTGAGCCTTTTCCAATGTTTGGTAAGCAACAGCACATTCTTTCTTTGGCCATGAATCACTTTAATCGTACAAACATTAAAGAATTAAAATGAAAGATTATTGCATCAATACATCCATCAACATCTCAAATATACAAAAACATGCGCGTGTGTGTGTGTGCGTGCGTCTTTGTGCTTTTGTGTATGTGCATATGCATATTTGTTTATCATCAGGTAATTTTATTTAATCTGCAAGAGTGAAAGAGAAAGGGAGTGAGAGATAAAGATAGAGAGTGAGCGAGAGAGAAAGAGAGAGAGAGAAAGAGAGGAAGAGAGAGCAAGCAAATTATCTCTCTCTCTTTCTCTCTCTCTCTCTATATATATATAGAGAGAGAGAAGGCAAGTTTGAGAGATAGAGAGAGAGAAAGAGAAGCCAAGACAGCAAGAGGGAGAGGGAGAGAGGGAGAGACCAAGACAACAAGAGAGAGAGAGGGAGAGAGAGAGGGAGAGACCAAGACAGCAAGAGAGAGAGGGAGAGAGGGAGAGACCAAGACAGCAAGAGAGAAAGAGAGGGAAAGTGTGTGTGAGAGGGAGAGAGAGGGAGAGACCAAGACAGCAAGAGAGAGAGAGAGAGAGGGAGAGAGGGAGAGACCATGACAGCAAGAGAGAGAGAGAAAGAGAGGGCAAGTGTGTGTGAGAGAGAGAGAGAGAGAGAGAGACCAAGACAGCAAGAGAGAGAGAGAGAGAGAGAGGGAGAGAGGGAGAGACCAAGACAGCAAGAGAGAGAGAGAGAGAGAGAAAGAGAGGGCAAGTGTGTGTGTGAGAGAGAGAGAGAGAGAGAGAGAGAGAGAGAGAGAGAGAGAGAGAGAGAGAGAGCAACTTTTTCCAGGCATGACTGCTTAACTCAAAACTAACGAATCATATTCCACACAGTTTCTTAGACAAGACGAATGTAAAGAGCATGTGCCCCGATGGGTGGAGACGATGAAACATTTCAAAACGAAGCAAAACAACAAAAAACTGCCGAATAACAATCGATGATATCGAAGCAATTGAATGCTTAATTTTGAGGAAAGGGTGTTGGTATCTAGCGCCTCGTCCGCCAGGTGTGTCGATGGTTACAAATCATAAAAAGTAAAAAACAAAAACAAATTTGTGCAGGCTTGGTAATCCTGATCTGAAGATTATCCGCTCAGGAAATTATACTGATCGACAGATAATCCAACATGAACCAACCCAACAATCGAAGCAATAAAACATTCACTGAAATTCTTGCAGTTGAGGTATTTATTTACAGGTTTCCCCCTAGCAGAATGTGTACTAACGTCAACTTTGGTTTGGTTGTGTTATTTTATGGCATATCAACCCTTTTCAGGTTATTTAATGCCAAATCCATATATGTCCTCTAAAACAAAAATTTGAAGAATATTTATTGATTGATATCTATTGTTAACATTTCATAAAAAGCAAAGGTATCTAAATTTTCACGAAGGGTTTGTCTCCTCTTTGCATAAAACTAAATTAAACTAAATATAGCCCACATTACCACCGCTTACGCCGAGCATATGTGTTCCAAAATTTATAATGATCGATTTTTTAGTTTAGGAGTGAATCCAAAACATAGAAATATATAAACATATACACATACCTAACTTTATATATGAAGAGAGATTTTCAAATTATAAATGTAACTAAGGGGAGAGTTGTGCAGTGAGATGTTTGTTCACATTACATTTAAATTTCTGCATGTTGCTACAGAGAGCAATGAGGAAATTCCAAAAGCAAGCAGTTCGAGGAAAGAAGCTGTTAGAGTAGAAAGCTGGGGACCTCTACAGTGAAGTGGTAGGATTTTGCTGATTGTCGGGGGTATTTACGTTGAGAAGGCAACAAGTGCAGCAAGTTCGTCAGAGCGCATTTCATTGCAGCACAGAGATGCAATATGGCAATCGGTGGTTGGAAAGGTTTCTTATAATCTTTAAAGGAAAGGAGCTTTGTTTTAGTAGCCTTAAATATTAACATCCATTTTTGGCCCCATTCCATCACAGACTGAAGGTCATTTTCTAAGGATTCCGCTATTGCTTTGGATATGGGTGTATTCGTTTTGCCCACATGTCGCGAATAGAGCGTGATGTCATCAGAAAATATATCCATCTCGGACGCAATTGAATCAGGGAGGTCGTTTATGAAAATCAGGAACAATTAAGGTCCAAAGATCGACCCTTGAGCACATCCACATTAATATGATGTTGTTTAGATGTACGGCCATTGAGGACGACCTGGGTCTTTCTTTTGGCTAGGAATGGATCTGATTATATTAAATATTCGTCCAGTAATACCGTACAAATTAATTTTCATCTGAAAACCTTCATGCTAGACCTTGTAAAAGGCTTTGGATATATCAAGCACTACCAACCTAGCTTCACCTGTTTTATCCATTGTATGGTATATGCGTTAGGATATCCGCAGTAGAACGGGCTTGCCTAAATCAATACTTTTGGTTAGAGAGAAGTTTAGCATTTACCAGGTGGTGGGCTATCGCTAGATAGATTAATCATTCAAAGATTTTAGCGAAGAGCGGGGGGAGACTGATGGGGCAATAATTTTGTAGGTCAATTCTTTCACCAGACTTTTTAAATATTAGTACCACAGAGGCAATTTTCCAAGGGAAGCAAGATTCGGCAATGCATTTGTTGCAGAGTTTAAAGAAGACAAAGGGCCAGCTGAGCAAAGCATTTTTTTTATTACTATAGCAGGGATAAGATCATGGCCATATGTTTTGGAGCTGTCAAGTTTTTTAATGATATTCAGGACATGAAAAGGGGTGATGATCAGATCATCAAGTGTGGCTTCTGTCCATAGTCGGAAATTTGAGAGAGAGTGGTTTGTTGAGTCCAAGATGGAGTTTAAGGCGAACCGTTAGGCAAGCAGTTCAGCCTTCTCGGTTGCCGTGCAAGTGACATCATAGTTGTTGGATAGTGGGGGAATTGTTTATTGCTGATTATGCACCATGCTATCATATATTTTCCAAAAATCCTAATTTCTGTGACTCAATGCATTTTCTGGTCATCACGGTATATTTACTTTTAGCTGCGACTATTAGACTCTTACAATGGTTTCTTTTATGGGAATCGCTCCAGACAAGGCATGAAGCCACTTGATGCAAGGAACTAAAAAAAACTACTTCAAGGTTAAAAACTAGCCAACGATAAGTGTTAGATGGATAGATTTTGTCAGAAACATCGCTCATGGAATGTGAAGACAAAAGGACAAGGGAAGTGAGAATGACAAGGTTGCCGAAAGTAAACCGAAGGTCCATTTCTACTCTACTTACTTCTTCTACTCTTTCTTGCATTAAAAAATAAAGACAGGATACTAGTTATGCACATACACCGACAGAAAAAAGAAAGAGGGGGAAAGACAGACAGAACAGAGAGACGATATTTTTTTGACATTGTTTTTTTTTATTTTTTGGTTTTGGTTTTGTTTCAAGAACTGATGTGAGAATGATAATGTGTAATGTGAGTCTTAAAGACAAGCTTAGTTCTGATGACCTCAGAGGAAGATTATATCTGGACGGTATAAGGAGATGTGTGCAGAATAGGAGACTTTGATGGTATGGCCACGTTGAAAGAATGGGTGAGAGTTCTTGAGTTGGTAGATGTAGAACAGTTAAGGTAGCAGGTCCAGTTCACAGGAGAAAGCCAATGAAAACATGGGAGGAAGTGATAAAAATGGACTTGAGAAAAGGAGGGATAAATAAAGACCTGGTCAGAGATAGGTTAGTTTGGAAGTTAATTTCTTAAAGCCGTCTAACACATGACAGCATGTAAAACGGACGTTAAACCGATGATGATGATGATGATGATGATGATGATGATGATGATGATGATGATGATGATGACCTCACCGTTTCGTTGACAGGTATATCATCAAGTTACTCATAAAACATCCGAACCTTTATAGTTCAGAGGTCAAAGGTCATCAAGGAGAGCAGAGTGACCTGATACGGTAGGTGATATAGAAGATATACCCACCCACATGTTGCTGGCTTATATCCGTTGATATTTACTCTTAATGTGTGGAAAGAGAAGAAAAATCAAATAAATAAATTTAAAAAAAACCCCAAAAAACAACAAAAACACCTGATAATTTAAAGAATCAGTCGTCTCCTTTTTGAAATATCATGTTGCAACTACTATTGCAACTACTATTTCAACTACTATTTCAACTACTATTGCAACTACTATTGCAACTACTATCCTCTTTGTAATTACTGTAACTCCGTTTGAACTATTAATGTTACCCTTTCTACTTGTGTAGTGACTACACAAAAATCATTAGATCCGGGGTTCACCTCCTACTCTTCGGCTTATACACTACTACTACTACTACTACTACTACTACTACTACTACCACTACTCTATCTTCAAACCAATATGACTAATATTGGTTGTTATGTCTCTATAACGAAGGAATAAGGTAAACCGCCTTTTTGGCTGTTAATACCTTAACAGCTATCTGCAAGGCACGATCTAGGGTAATATATATATATATATATATATATATATATATATATATATATATATATATATATATATATGTGTGTGTGTGTGTGTGTGTGTGTGTGTGTGTGCGTGTGTGAAAAAGGAAAACCAAAAGTTTTATTTATGCATTCATCAACGTTTCGTCTTTATTTCAAGACTTCCTCAGGATGATTGGTCTGAAGAAAATAACACACAAAGTACAAAATATTTAAACTATTTCCCTGTTACAAATATTTTGTACTTTGTGTGTTATTTTCTTCAGACCAATCATCCTGAGGAAGTCTTGAAATAAAGACGAAACGTTGATGAATGCATAAATAATACTTTTGGTTTTCCTTTTTTCATTTTCCATTATGTTTGAATATTAGTTCCATTTTCTATCATGTATATATATATATATATATATATATATATATATATATATATATATATATATATATATATATGTGTGTGTGTGTGTGTCTGTATGTTGGAATATTAGTTCCATTTTCTATCATATATATATATATATATATATATATATATATATATATATATATATATAGAGAGAGAGAGAGAGAGAGAGAGAGAGAGAGAGAGACGCATTTGCAGAATACGTTAAAAATGCAAGGACGAATTCTATTTTATGATTATTCGGTTAGTAAATGTTAACTCCTTTGCATTTTAACGTATTCTGCAAATGGGTATATATATATATATATATATATATATATATATATATATATATATATATATATATATATGTAATAGAGGGAGGAGAGAGAGAGAGAGATAGAGAGAGAGAGAGGCTTCCGCTGTTCAAGAGTTGAACGTGGTTGTAAATCCTAACAGTACAAGATATGATAATTTATTAATCTACAATCGCTTATTATTTAGTTTTTTTTACAACTTAAAAAAATTAAAACTATTTTCTTTTTAGTAAAAAAAACCATTAACCGTTAACAATAGTAATTATAGCAAATTTAATCGTACACGCGAAACACGAAAAAAAAAAAAGTCAACCGGGAAAGAAACATGGCTGATATAAATAAATCCAGAAGAGAGATAACTCCAAGATTTTTTTAAAATTTAACCCAGAGGAATTTCAGTTCTTATGGAGTCAATTCTGAGTATTGACGGAGAAATGGCCGAAACAGTTTACGATTTGAAAGCCGCAAAAAAATGTAAAAGGCAGACGACACTAAACATGCGTAGGGTTAGGTTAGGGTAAAAAAAACAAACATTTAGTTACTTAAAAGAAAAAAAAAGAAAAAGAAAATTGGTAAACGTGCAGTTTCCGGGCCAGATACTTTTATCGGAAACGCGATATGCAGTAGTTCAAAAATTGTATATTTTTTCAAAGATTATGACATGCTGAACGACATTGGCGTTAAAATCAATTTAGTATTACATATGAAATAGGAAAAAGAAGAATGTTTAACACTTTTTAAATTAGTACAATATCGGCTTATTTTCAATATGGCAACAGGTTCGATAAAAAACGGGAATGGAAACTAGATCCAACGAAAAGAACAACAAAAAGATGTAAAGTGAGTTATATAAAACTAATTTATTGAAAACAATTAAAATATCTATAAAATATTTGTTCCACAACATAATTTTATTTTAATAGCTTTTCAGCAAGTTAATGTGAACCTTGTTAATGTGGATTTTTTTAATTTTTGGTAATATGGAATTTAAGACCCTAAATCGACAAATATCTTTTTATCTTTACCTCTTTATTTTTTACCTTTAAATTTGTTAAATTCCTTTAAAACCAGGTTTTTTGTATGTGTATAAAAATAATGTTCAAAGTTTATTTTCTGTATCAAAAAAGGTTTTGCTTTTTTGTGTGTAATAACAGTTTTAAAAAGCAAAAATGTTTGATGTCATAAAAAAATGGCTACCAGTGATTATAAATTTATTTAAAAAGGACAATTTCAGGCAAGCATATAGATCGACGTCCCCAACATAATGAAAAAAAAAAAAATTGTGTATAGGCAATAAAAATGGTTTTATGTTGTTGTTGTTTTTTGAATAATATTTAATGAGGAACCATTTCGAGTAAAAATTTATTT
This sequence comes from Sepiola atlantica, assembly GCA_963556195.1. NCBI lineage: Eukaryota > Metazoa > Mollusca > Cephalopoda > Sepiida > Sepiolidae > Sepiola > Sepiola atlantica. Next base: position 7,190,796 of record OY744519.1, read on the forward strand.
ATTATTACGCATTTAATCAGAAGAAAAACACGTTTGAAATGTGTAAATATGCTACAAGAATGGAGTCTGAACGGCTACAAAATAGACTCGAACAGACCGGAAGTACTTGTGATGGACCGAGATACGATCCGAACGAATGCCAAAAAACAAGTGGCTTGAATTACTACCTTCTTTTTTCTCTGGTTCGTTGGGATACGCTCTCCTCTTCAATTCCAAAAAGCAAGCGAGTTTTCGCAGAAACGTTTAACTCAATATTTTCCAACTAATGAATATCGTTCTAAAGTCAAAATCTAACATGTCTATATTAAATTGGCAAGCCGACGCGAACTTTGAAACCCCTATAAGAACGAGGAAATAAATAGCTAAAAGACAGATTCCACTGCGCACCGAAAGAACCCACAAGAACGTATGCTCCCCCTTACCTCCTGGCCTTTGGCCGGGAGGCGAGAAGAAAACAACACTTCAAAAAGCACGCACAAGCTTACCTTACCTTACTGAACAGAAACAAATTGCTACCCACGTACATGCACTAACAAATATAGGCATACACAACTTTAGCCCTCGTGTCTGCTTATTTACTGAACATTTTCTACCAAAGAACACGAGTTGTATAAACTTTATCAAAGAACATTTCTTCACTAAAACTGACTTTTATATTCATGTAAAATTGTAGTTCTATAAATATTTTGATTTTTCATTTACAGTGGTAGTAGTAGTAGCAGTAGTTGTGGTAGTAGTAACTCTTACTATCATTGACCCAGCCCCTCCAAATCTTTCGCTAGGAGATTACTCTTGTTAAACAAACCAATGTTCTATATTTTTAATCACCCCAAAATCAGAGAATTATGCAATTGATAAAATAAAATTATCAACTTTAATAAAAATAGAAAAAAGAAGTTAAATGTTACTAATTGCAACATTAAAGATTTTAAAGTCAATAAAGTTGAGAAATTAGTCCCAAACAATTTATTTTGGTTTAGTTTTGCTTATTCATGTTTCTATTTATCTTCCTCCCACAAGGTAAGATGTGACACAAGGTCGGGAAAGTGGGAAAGAACCAGCGCTCGAGAATTTGAGTAATCTGGCTGTTTAAAAATTGCCTGGGCAGCCCTATCGGCATTCCCCGGTAGGGGCGACTCAGGCAGTAAGCAATAAACTTACTCCTCCCCAAAGAGGGGAGGCAAAGCCTGGGAGGGTGGACCTCCTAGAACTGCACAGGACCGACAACCAATAGACCGGTGTAAATCCAGACCCGAAGGTCCGGACAATACCGGTTTATTAGGCGGGGTATAAACCCCTTGTTGAATTGTGCAGAATAGAAATTTTTGTATTCATTTGTGAAGAGTTGCAGTAGCGTCAACAATCCTGGATTTTTAAAAAACTTAAATATTAACAACAGTAGATAATATTCACGCAGGAAGTATACAAAATTTTACTATATTGTAAATAAACTGTTCGTTTTGAAAATAAAAATCACATTTTCAAAGAAACTTCGATTTCACAAATTTTAATTTCTTATAAAAAATGTCCGTTTGGAAAAAAAATTCCCCTTAAAAAACATGACTGCTTTAATTTATTACAAATGTTTACTATATTGTAAATAAACTGTTTCTTTTGCAAAAAAAGGCACGCACACACATTTAAATTCATTTCAATAAATATTCTATTAATTAATGATTTTTAATTATTGATTTTGTGTTATTTTTCTTCACTAAATTGTCTCCCCTTGCCGTTGAGTTAAAAAAGAAAATCCAGGATTGTCTGCTGTTGACGCCGCTGTAACTCTCTACAAATAAAAACAAAAATCTCTATCCTGCACAAGTGCCCTCATTTTTTACGGATTTGCGTTAAAAACAATTTAATAGAAAATTAAAAATATAATAATGTAAAGTTACGCTAATATTAGCCGTGAATAAGTAATCATCTCTCGACGATGTAATTTCTTCCGGAAGTAGGATTACGACCGGGCCGGAAAGGGTTTACTTTTAAGATATATAAGAGCCCCTGTCATATTAAAGAACCCACTTTTGATGTAACTTTATTTTTAATTAATTAATTGATTGAATTAAAGTTTAAAATGCAGAAGCCAAGTATTCGGACCTTATTTATCTTAAAAATTAAATCCTTTTCTTTTGTTAGTCGTTTCCGGTGCGGTCGTAACCTTACTTCCGGGAGAAATAACATGGCCGCCAGATGAGTACTTACTCATGCACGCCCAATATTAATGTAACTTTGCATGCTTATTATATCTTCTATTAAATATTTTTTTAACGCAAATCTGTCAAACATGAGTAGGTAAACCAAAATAAATTGTTTGGGACTAATTTCCCAACTTTATTTCCTTTAAAATCTTTTATGTTGCCGTTCTAGAAAACTTCTCACACCTGAAAGTATCCAATATCTCTACAAAGCCACCATCTGCCCATGCATGAAATGTCATCGTCACATCTGGGCTGGTGCACCATCCAATAGCTTATTTCTTCGACCTTTGGAACTCCCTCCCTGCTCCATGTTTCTCTGACTCTACCGACATGCAGAAATTTAAAACTAATGTGAACAAGCATCTCGCTGCACAGCTCCCAATTTAAGATGACCCCCTAAACTTTCACCTTAATTCTCAGTAGCCCTTTACGTC
>OY744519.1:7198430-7208430 GCA_963556195.1 Sepiola atlantica
AGCGGACTTTGGATTTACTTTCGGCAGCCTCGTAACTCTCGCTTCCCTTATTTTGTCCTTTAGTCCTCACATTCCATGAGCGATGTTTCTGACAAAGGAGGAAGAATTGCTGTTTTCTGGGTCGGAATCTATCCATCTAACACTTATAGTTGGCTAGTTTTTAATCTTGAAGTATTTTTTTTTAGCTCTTTACATCAAGTGGCTTCATGTCTTGTCTGGAGCGATTTCCATAAAAAAAATCTAGGGAGGTGCTACTCAGAGCACTCTTTCCTGTCTTGACAAAGTACAAAATTGACTTCGCAATCTCGTGGGGGTGGTGATCTCTTCTCGTCCCGACAGCCTCTTTCACACTAGAGAGATGTTGCTAGTCTCTCTCTGCTCTATCCTTATGTTAATAGTAGGTGCTCGACTGAGCTCCAATCCCTGAACCCCACCCCCGTAAAACGTTTACAGCAAGAACTCGTCTAGCTACAACCACAGCAAAGAATTTTCCTTTCTCTCTCTCTCTCTTTACCAAAAACCTAACGGAACTTTCATGAACAAAGTTTCTTACCTCCAACATCCCATCTGTGGAAGAAGATACCACAAATCTGCTTCCCAACTGACTACAGCATGGTCATCTTCAAGTCTAATGTAAACAAATACTTGTTGAGCTGACCTCTTTGATAATCAATTCCTCTTCTGCCTTTCCCAACCATTGTTTTCAGTTCTCTCGTGGCGACGGTCATCGTCCGACTGACGATCTCTTTAACTTTTATCCTCGAGTGGCCCCACCCCCCCGGGCCTTGATAAGTAGTGACCCATCAGTAAATATATATATATATATACTAGCAATATATACTAGCAGGGTTAGCCAGCATTACGCAATGTAGGGCATAGATAACATAATGGAATAATAAAACAAAGAAGTGTGTGTAACATCTTTCTTTTAAACGATCTCTCGATCTCTCTATCAAAATCTTCATGCCTGAAACATGTCTGCAAATGTGTAGCCAAAATGTTTGTATTAATAAAAATTTATACTAAACAAACATACAGCTCTACTTATAATTGAGCACTATTATATAATTGCTCTACATCAAATTTTGAGTTATATGAGGTAATACTTTTTTTAAAAGGATCGGTGCATGCGCGTGAGCATCAATAATATGTATGTGCTCGGTAAAATCCTAAACTATTGAACTTATTATGAATTATGGAATATGTATTCTAGGCAACAGGGTGAGTAATGTGGCCAAATTATTTATGATTTTTTTTTTTTGTAAACTTTACCATTTAGAGTGGTGCCACTGAAACCGTACCATTCCCCCCCAAAAGAAAGAAAAAGCATTAAATTTTAAAACTAGTGCTATATTTATTGCTTATACCTATCCTGGGACGGTTATTCGACTAGCGTACACCCTCTCTCAAAAATGACAAAAATAAAAAGTATGCTCCGTCAGTGTTCTCACTAATATTCATATAAAACCATAGAATTACGTGAGTAATTCAATTTTTCATATATAAATTATTATTATCATTTCTGATGAACTAAAGAAACAAAACATCCACCGTTGACTTTTTAGAAATCCTCCACTCTAAAGAGCGGAGGATTTCTTTCCGAATTCATTTCAGACGGCGGGGGGGGGGGGGGGGGGGGGGGGGTGTTTGCTTTCTCACTTTCCCGCACCACTTGAAATGCTTTACTCGCTAACTTTTGTGTGATGGGACGGATATATTATATTTATTTATGTAAAGATATACAAATAAATATACATTGGACTTTCTTATAGAGTCGGGGGACCAATAACATCCATAGCATGTCACAGTCAGAACAGATGTAATCCAAGAGAGCAGATCTTATACACACAAAAGGAACACTTTTTTAGATCCATAACTTCAGTCATGTTAGCTAGCCCCCCCCCCCCCCCCCCCCCCCCCCCCGCCGTCTCTAATGTCTAACCCTTCTTCACCGTGGTAGCGGTGGTAGCAACCAGTGTGGTAGTGTCGAAGCCACCCTGTTAACAGGGCTTCGGTGAAAATCAAGGAGCAGTTATCATTAGGATCCATCGTCCTCGGAACTGAAAATCAATGGAGTGGAAGGTGCAACGTTGCTTCTGCATCATTCCTTTGCGTTTTCTGGGCCAAACCTTCCCCGACTTCGTATGCAACTGTTGAGCCTTGTTATTCTTAGTGTCGGGAGTAAACACCTGTAATCTTGGAGGTTAATGAATAGTTGCGACGAACGAGGTGGACTTCATGCAGACCAGAGAACCCTGAGGCAAACAAACAAACAAAAAAGTCATGTTAGCTCTACTTATTTTCACAAAGTTTCTACTATAGTAGTTGACGTTCTAAAAAGAAAACGACGACTGTACCAAATGCATGTATCAAATGCATGCAAATATCTATTAACGTGCGAACAAGACACATTTGTAAATTCTCTTGAAAGTTGAACATTGTAGAAATTAAAAATACGAATAAAAATAGTTATTTGGGGCTCAGGGTTAAGAGCGAGAATACATAACACATGACTCAATGAATTTCTTTTGGGCAAAATTCGACTTTATTCATCAACATAGTCACCTTCCAGGATGTTATACTGATTCCACACTCTCTAACAATTTGATGCCTTTTTTGTAGAATAATTTGTCTTTGACCTTAAAATACGCCTCAGTTTCCGATATCACTTCTTTATTTGAGCAAATCTCTTTCCCTGGAGCATTCTTTTGAGGTCTGAAAACAGCCAGTAGTCGTTGAGGGGTGGGGTCTGGAAAATCGGGTGGATGCGAGAACAATTCGAAGTGTAATTCGTTTAGTTTTGTTATCATTGCAACACACTTGTGACACGGTGCATTGTCTTGGTGAAAGAGCAATATTTACTTCATCATTTGTGGTCGTTTTTTTGTGGCAATTTCTTCGTTCAAATGCACCAATAATGCTATATGATATTCGCTATTGATGGTTCTTTCTTACTTAAGGTAATCAATGAATAAAATACCTTGAGCACCCGAAAATACAGAAGCCAAAACCTTGCCTGCTGATGTTTGCGTCTTTGGTCGCTTTGAATGGTTTTCACCTGCTGCTGTCCACTCTGTTGATTGCAGATTTGACCCCATAATAAAATGGTGGATCCATGTTTCATCCATTGTCACATATTGGTGCAAAAACTCTATTTTGTTGCATTGAAACAGTTGCAAACAACGCTCTGAATCGTTGATGCATTGTGATTTTTTATCAACTGTGAGCAAACGCGGCATCCACTTAGAGCACAGCTTTCTTATTGACAAATGTTCACGCAAAACGTGAATACACTGCCTTCTGATATCTTCACTTCTGCTACTCACGCAACTACAATTTACGACCGGTCAAGACGAGGTTGTGGATTTATTTCATGTTTTCCAGGACAACTGCCGCATTTGGGAAACCTGAGTGTTCACCATCATTTTTTAAGTCAGCACACAACCTCTTAGCCATGTTTCCGACGGCGCAGAGTCTGAATAACACTTATCAAGCTTTGTTTGCTTTGTTTGAACTGTATTTTCCCCATCAGAAAGCAATGCTTTATCAACATACAAAATTCAGATGTTTCAATTGTTTTGAAAATGGGCAACAGTAGCCAGTTCACTTAAATATTTGTAATTTGTAAACTAATAATCCAGTTGGGCTCAAATTTTGACACGTGCGATTTGAAGGTTAGTACTTCATATACATTTTAAATTAGTGGTGCCAACTATATGTCAGGCCCGGGACTTATTGAGAGGTGTGTTAGGAGTTCTCATTCATGCCAGGGTTGTTGTATGGGTGAGCTAGTATTGGATATGTAGCATTTTATATTTTCGTGAGAGGAATATGTTTTTACGGATTAAAGCTAATATATATTCCGTAGATGAAAACGACATTTGAAATTGAACATTGTTTTCAGTAGTTACATCGATGTGTGCGATTGTGTGTTGACAATTCGGCCTTTTGGTCGAGATCAAAGTGTAGTATCTGTTCCGATGGATACTACACCCCATAGACCGGTATTGTCTTGGCCTTCGGGGCTTGATTTACGCCGGTCTATGGGTCTGTCCTGTGCAGTTCTAGGAGGTCCACCCTCCCAGGCTTCGCCTCCCCTCTTTGGGGAGGAGTAAGTTTATTGCTTACTGCCTGAGGCGCCCCTACCGGGGAATGCCGACGGGGCTGCCCAGGCAATTTTTGATGGTCAGAGTGCTCACCTCTCGGGCGCTGGCTTTTCAACCCCCACTTTCCGACCCGACCTTGGGTCACATCTTACTTGTGGGAGTAGGATAAAACTGGCCTTGTGCCTAACCTCCTGGAGAGGAGTAAATAATACATCGATGTGTGTGATTTCACCGTCACCAACGGCAAAACTGAGGTTTGAAGAGAGAAGAACAAAACTATTCGAAACATATAATAATAAATAATTGTAACGAAATCCCAAACAGAAAAATAATGATATAGATCCGTCTATAAGTAAACATCACAGCAGAACGGTGTAGTGAAAATATATACAATGTTGATCGACTAAGAAAGAGAGAGAGAGAGAGAGAGAGAGAGAGAGAGAGAGAGAGAGAGGGGAGGTGGATAGAGAGAAGAAGAGGGGGGATAAGTGGGGTGATAGACAGAGCTGTTTACTGTGACCTTGACATGTGATCCATCCTTCTCTTTATTCAATTGCTTTCTACTTTAGTGATCCGTTTCCGAGCGATCCAAGAGGAGTGCGCGCCAGAAGCAAGTGAACGTCTTCATCTACAGTGAGGATAACGATGAATTAATCTCTCTCTCCCCGCTCCCCCTCTCTCTGTCTCTCTGTCTCTTTCTCTGTCTCTCTCTCTTTCTCCCTCTCTCTCTCTCTCTCTCTCTCTCTATATATATATATATATATATATATATATGGAGCAATCCAACAAAAGATATAAGCGTCAACTAATATCTTATAATTAGTGAAACATCCGGATAAACACTGAAGCTCAATATACTGGATAGAGCATTAATATTATAATATAAAATGAAGTAATAAAATAAGGTGTCAATCAAATTTTATTAGAATTCAAAGTTCAAGCAAAGTATCCTTAAGTCCTTAGCTAATGAGTTTTCAAAGATAATTCTTCTCTTCAGAGGACCATTACCACAGTTATACTACTACAGGTAATAAAATTACGCTTTGAAAATATATAAAATTATATACACAAATACATAAAAATACATAACATCAAACATATCAACCCATATATATATATATATGAAAATTTATAACTAAAAGGTAAACTTTTAGAGAGTTGGACCTATTGTGAGGTAAGGAAAGCTCAATATACTGGATAGAGCAAATATATGATAAGTCAATGAAAATAATTAGACCTTCAAAGGGAAGCAAATCATAATCTTCGGTTGTTCCGAACAAGGACATTTAGTGAATAACAATATTTATTTTTCTGCTCTTTCATTCCTTAAGCCAGGCTTTTCAAAGATTAAAATCTTATCATCTTAGGACGTCCTGAGTTTTATTGCGAACTTGTTGTTGCTTTTGCCTTTGAATCTGTTTCATAGAAAACATGAAGAATTACGTTTTCTCAACAATTTAATCTGATCCTCCCTCCACAGACTTGGGTGGAATCGTCGTCGTTGGATCTTTACACGGATTCTTCTGAATTTACCAATACATCTGAACCCCATACTACTTGGATTTCCGTTTTTGGTGACATTCCTATACACTGGATACTACCCGTTTGAATTTGAAAACTTTTTCAAATTTCGAATATTGACTGTCCTCCGCTGTCAACTTATCCATCATAAACCTCCTCCTCTGATAAGATTTTAATCTTTGAAAAGCCTGGCTTAAGGAATGAAAGAGAAGAAAAATAAATATAGTTATTCACTAAATGTCCATGTTCCGAACAACCCGAGATTATGATTTGCTTCCATTTGCAGGTCTAATTATTTTCATAGACTTATCATTCATATATATATATATATATATATATATATATATATATATATATATATATATATATATACATATATATATATATATATATATATATATAAATATTATATATGTATATATATATATAAATATTATATATGTATATATATAGAGATATTATATATGTATATATATATATGTATATAAATATATATATATATGTATATAAATTTTATATATATATATATTTATATATATATGTGTATATAAATATTATATATACATGTATATAAATATATATATGTATATAAATATTATATATATATGTATATATATATGTATATAAATATTATATATATGTATATAAATATTATATATATATATGTATATAAATATTATATATATATATGTATATAAATATTATATATATATATGTATATAAATATTATATATATATTTATATGTATATAAATATTATATATATATATATATATGTATATAAATATTATATATATATGCATATAAATATTATATATATATGTATATAACTATTATATATATGTATATAAATATTATATATATATGTATATAAATATTATATATATATATATATGTATATAAATATTATTTATATATATATGTATATAAATATATATATGTATATAAATATTATATATATGTATGTATATAAATATTATATATATATATGTATATAAATATTATATATATATGTATATAAATATTATATATATATGTATATAATTATTATTTATATATATGTATATAAATATTATATATATATATATGTATATAAATATTATATATATATATGTATATAAATATTATATATATATATGTTTGAAAACTTACTGTTTTTAATTAAAGTTTGCCACCGATCGAAAATGGTCGTATTTTAAACGACCGAAATATTTCGGTATAACTATATAACATGAGTTTTTGAGTTTATTTTTGCCAGTTGTTGATTTGCTTATCCTTTATTCCATTTTTATTTTTACATATATATATGAATATAAATATTATATATATATATATATATATATATATATTTATATATTTATATATATGTATATAAATATTATATACATATATTAATATATATATATATATATGTATATAAATATTATATATATTATATATATATACATATATATATATTATATATATATATATACATATATATATATATGTATATATATATTATATATATATACATGCATATATATGTATATAAATATTATATATATATGTATATAAATATTATATATATATATTTATATATAAGTATATAAATATATATATATATTATATATATATACATACATATATATATAGATATGTATATAAATATTATATACATACATATATATATTATATATATATATACATACATACATACATACATACATACATACATACATACATATATATATATATATATATGTATATATATATGTGTATATATATATGTATATAAATATATATATATATGTGTGTATATATATATATGTATATAAATATATATATATATATATGATATATATATACATACATATATATATATAGATATCTATATAAATATTATATACATATATATATGTTATATATATATACATACATACATATATATATATATTATATATATACATATATAAATATATATGTATATAAATATTATATATATATGATATGATATATATATAATATTTTATATATATATATTTTTTATTTTTACCTACAGACATATGTGTTTCATGCTTACGTAATCTTCAGTGTAATAGATAATAATTACTGCCGGTCGAAGGATTTGAACCCAGTTACAAAGTCACCTTTGACTCTGAAGCCTGGTATTCAACCCCTCGGCCATGGAAAGAAGAGAATTACATTCTGTATAATGTCGAGTCGGCAGACATACACAGTAAGCTAGTCGTAACAGTGTTCTACAGCGGAGCCGGAACTTTGCATTACGCTTAGATGGACAGCTTATTATTAATTCTCTTAAAGAGCCCTCGTCCTTCTTGAAAAAGGGGCTAAACAATATATATATATATATATATATATATATATATATATATATATATATATATATTATTGAGAAGTTTTCCAACAAATACAAGGTGTTTGGTCTTTTTTTAAAAAAAATTACAAACGGAAAATTGGTAGTATGAAAGTCCAAATCTTACAAATAAATGAATCTTCAGATTTTACAGAAAAAAGAACGACTTACTTTGGCTATTTTTACGGAAAAACGCTCATAATTCACAGTAAGCTATATATATATATATATATATATATATATATATATATATATATATATGTGATTTTATGAAAGCTTGCTCTGTACTCTGTAATCGAGTATCATCGAGCTTGTTTTTTATTGGAACAACCCCGGTCTTCACTGAATGATCTATTTTATAAGTGAAAAATCTAAATCTATATATATATATATATATATATATATATATATATATATATATATATATATATATAACATACATTTTTATTCATACAAACATCATTGGTTACATATGTGCATACATGCATACATGTTTCGGTTGTATTCTTCACAGAGAGTCAACCTCTTCAGACCAAAGAAGACAAGGAAGTGATATGAATTTGGAAAACTTTCCTATCAAGTAGATCTTTTTGGTGGGATTGGATATGTTTATAATTTTCACTGGTCAAGCTTAGTATCGGATTACATTCTTTACTTGTTAACTTTTTCAATTAGTTTCTATCTTTTTTTTATTATCATTTTTATTACCTACCGTTCCTTCTATTCTTTTCTTTTTAAAATTTTTTTATTACCCACTTAGCTTGGATTTCTTTTTTTCTCTATTTAACACTTCAAATTTTTAATCTACGTACAGTTTCAAGTTTTAATATACGCATAGTTTCAACATCTATAGAATAGAAACTGATACAATACGCGTACCATATATATATATATATATATATATATATATATATATATATATAATAGTTGCATTTTAATGACCATAGGAAAAATCAACCCATAACCATAACTTTCATCTGTTCTTACAATTTTCTTCATTTTTATATATCGGCAAATACCTGCAATTCCTCTTTGTCTCACAAACAAATTTTTTTTATATGATATTATTTTTATTTTTTATGTTTATTTCTTACCAAATTCAATACTTTTTCTACATCTTACGCGCGTTTCACAGCAAAATCAAGAGAAATACATAGTCTTCATCTTAACCTTGTTCATCATCAGAGAAATTGTTAATTCAATAATAATAGGAAAAGCACATCATTCCAAAGACATAAGAAAAGAAGATGGGAAAAGTTTAAAAACAATTCTTCACAAAGGTAACGGAAAGTATAAATACATGAAAAAAAAAACATAAAAAGTGGTGACAAAAATACAGGACCCATTTGTATTTAAAGGTTCCTTTCCGGCTTTTAAGGGGACTGACTTGATTTTCAACAAGTTGCCACCCGTTTCTAAATTGTAAGTTAAAATAAAAGAGCCCTCCTCAGGTGAATTGATTTATTCATTCTTTTCATTTCTTTACGGTTTTATTTAAAAAATAAATAAATTTGTATCAAAATTATCAAAATGTTAATATTTATCTATTTATATCAATAAATATTAATGTTTATCTATTTATATGAATAAATATTAATGTTTATTTATATAAATGAATGTTAATGTTTATCTATTCATATGAATAATTGTTAATGTTTATTTATATAAATAAATGTTAACGTTTATCTATTTATATGAATAAATATTAATGTTTATTCATATAAATAAATGTTAATATTTATCTATTTCTATGAATAAATGTTAATGTTTATCTATTTATATGAATAAATATTGATATTTATTCATATAAATGAATGTTAATGTTTATCAATTTATATAGATAAATGTTAACGTTTACTTATTTATAAGGATAAATATTAATGTTTATTCGTATAAATAAATGCTAATGTTTTTCTATTTTTAATGAATAAATATTAATGTTTATTCATACAAATGAATGTTAATGCTTATCGATTTATATGAATAAATATTTATGTTTATTTACGTAAATGAATGTT
>OY744519.1:7213430-7268430 GCA_963556195.1 Sepiola atlantica
TTTAGTTATGGAATTGTACAAGAATGTTAAATTGGTTTTAGTTATGGAATTGTACAGGAATATTAAATTGGTTTTAGTTATGGAATTGTACAGGAATATTAAATTGGTTTTAGTTATGGAATTGTACGGGAATGTTCAATTGGTTTTAGTTATGGAATTGTACATGAATGTTAAATTGGTTTTAGTTATGGAATTGTACAGGAATGTTAAATTGGTTTTAGTTATGGAATTGTACAGGAATGTTAAATTGGTTTTAGTTATGGAATTGTACAGGAATGTTAAATTGGTTTTAGTTATGGAATTGTACAGGAATATTAAATTGGTTTTAGTTATGGAATTGTACAGGAATGTTAAATTGGTTTTAGTTATGGAATTGTACAGGAATGTTAAATTGGTTTTAGTTATGGAATTGTACAGGAATGTTAAATTGGTTTTAGTTATGGAATTGTACAGGAATGTTAAATTAGTTTTAGTTATGGAATTGTACAGGAATATTAAATTGGTGTTAGTTATGGAATTGTACAGGAATGTTAAATTGGTTTTAGTTATGGAATTGTACAGGAATGTTAAATTGGTTTTAGTTATGGAATTGTACAGGAATATTAAATTGGTTTTAGTTATGGAATTGTACAGGAATGTTAAATTGGTTTTAGTTATGGAATTGTACAGGAATGTTAAATTGGTTTTAGTTATGGAATTGTACGGGAATGTTAAATTGGTTTTAGTTATGGAATTGTACCGGAATGTTAAATTGGTTTTAGTTATGGAATTGTACGGGAATGTTAAATTGGTTTTAGTTATGGAATTGTACGGGAATGTTAAATTGGTTTTAGTTATGGAATTGTACAGGAATGTTAAATTGGTTTTAGTTATGGAATTGTACAGGAATGTTAAATTGATTTTAGTTATGGAATTGTACAGGAATATTAAATTGGTTTTAGTTATGGAATTGTACAGGAATGTTAAATTGATTTTAGTTATGGAATTGTACAGGAATGTTAAATTGGTGTTAGTTATGGAATTGTACGGGAATGTTAAATTGGTTTTAGTTATGGAATTGTACAGGAATATTAAATTGGTTTTAGTTATGGAATTGTACAGGAATGTCAAATTGGTTTTAGTTATGGAATTGTACAGGAATATTAAATTGGTTTTAGTTACGGAATTGTACAGGAATATTAAATTAGTTTTAGTTATGGAATTGTACAGGAATGTTGAATTGGTTTTAGTTATGGAATTGTACGGGAATGTTAAATTGATTTTAGTTATGGAATTGTACAGGAATATTAAAATGGTTTTAGTTATGGAATTGTACAGGAATATTAAATTGGTTTTAGTTATGGAATTGTACAGGAATGTTAAATTGGTTTTAGTTATGGAATTGTACAGGAATGTTAAATTGGTTTTAGTTATTGAATTGTACAGGAATGTTGAATTGGTTTTAGTTATGAAATTGTACGGGAATGTTAAATTGATTTTAGTTATGGAATTGTACGGGAATATTAAATTGGTTTTAGTTATGGAATTGTACAGGAATGTTAAATTGGTTTTAGTTATGGAATTGTACAGGAATGTTAAATTGGTTTTAGTTATGGAATTGTACAGGAATATTAAATTGGTTTTAGTTATGGAATTGTACAGGAATGTTAAATTGGTTTTAGTTATGGAATTGTACAGGAATGTTAAATTAGTTTTAGTTATGGAATTGTACAGGAATGTTAAATTGGTTTTGGTTATGGAATTGTACAGGAATATTAAATTGGTTTTAGTTATGGAATTGTACAGGAATGTTAAATTGGTTTTAGTTATGGAATTGTACAGGAATATTAAATTGGTTTTAGTTATGGAATTGTACAGGAATGTTAAATAGGTTTTAGTTATGGAATTGTACGGGAATGTTAAATTGGTTTTAGTTATGGAATTGTACAGGAATGTAAAATTGGTTTTAGTTATGGAATTGTGCAGGAATATTAAATTGGTTTTAGTTATGGAATTGTACAGGAATGTTAAATTGGTTTTAGTTATGGAATTGTACGGGAATGTTAAATTGGTTTTAGTTATGGAATTGTACAGGAATGTTAAATTGGTTTTAGTTATGGAATTGTACCGGAATGTTAAATTGGTTTTAGTTATGGAATTGTACCGGAATGTTAAATTGGTTTTAGTTATGGAATTGTACAGGAATGTTAAATTGGTTTTAGTTATGGAATTGTACGGGAATGTTAAATTGATTTTAGTTATGGAATTGTACAGGAATGTTAAATTGGTTTTAGTTATGGAATTGTACGGGAATGTAAAATTGGTTTTAGTTATGGAATTGTACAGGAATGTTAAATTGGTTTTAGTTATGGAATTGTACAGGAATGTTAAATTGATTTTAGTTATGGAATTGTACAGGAATGTTAAATTGGTGTTAGTTATGGAATTGTACGGGAATGTTAAATTGGTTTTAGTTATGGAATTGTACAGGAATATTAAATTGATTTTAGTTATGGAATTGTACAGGAATGTCAAATTGGTTTTAGTTATGGAATTGTACAGGAATATTAAATTGGTTTTAGTTACGGAATTGTACAGGAATATTAAATTAGTTTTAGTTATGGAATTGTACAGGAATGTTGAATTGGTTTTAGTTATGGAATTGTATGGGAATGTTAAATTGATTTTAGTTATGGAATTGTACAGGAATATTAAAATGGTTTTAGTTATGGAATTGTACAGGAATATTAAATTGGTTTTAGTTATGGAATTGTACGGGAATGTTAAATTGGTTTTAGTTATGGAATTGTACAGGGAATGTTAAATTGGTTTTAGTTATGGAATTGTACAGGAATGTTGAATTGGTTTTAGTTATGGAATTGTACAGGAATGTTAAATTGGTTTTAGTCATGGAATTGTACAGGGAATATTAAATTGGTTTTAGTTATGGAATTGTACAGGAATGTTAAATTGGTTTTAGTTATGGAATTGTACAGGAATGTTAAATTGGTTTTAGTTATTGAATTGTACAGGAATGTTGAATTGGTTTTAGTTATGAAATTGTACGAGAATGTTAAATTGATTTTAGTTATAGAATTGTACGGGAATATTAAATTGGTTTTAGTTATGGAATTGTACAGGAATGTTAAATTGGTTTTAGTTATGGAATTGTACAGGAATGTTAAATTGGTTTTAGTTATGGAATTGTACAGGAATATTAAATTGGTTTTAGTTATGGAATTGTACAGGAATGTTAAATTGGTTTTAGTTATGGAATTGTACGGGAATGTTAAATTGGTTTTAGTTATGGAATTGTACAGGAATGTTAAATTGGTTTTAGTTATGGAATTGTACCGGAATGTTAAATTGGTTTTAGTTATGGAATTGTACCGGAATGTTAAATTGGTTTTAGTTATGGAATTGTACGGGAATGTTAAATTGGTTTTAGTTATGGAATTGTACGGGAATGTTAAATTGGTTTTAGTTATGGAATTGTACAGGAATGTTAAATTGGTTTTAGTTATGGAATTGTACAGGAATGTTAAATTGATTTTAGTTATGGAATTGTACAGGAATATTAAATTGGTTTTAGTTATGGAATTGTACAGGAATGTTAAATTGATTTTAGTTATGGAATTGTACAGGAATGTTAAATTGGTGTTAGTTATGGAATTGTACGGGAATGTTAAATTGGTTTTAGTTATGGAATTGTACAGGAATATTAAATTGGTTTTAGTTATGGAATTGTACAGGAATGTCAAATTGGTTTTAGTTATGGAATTGTACAGGAATATTAAATTGTTTTTAGTTACGGAATTGTACAGGAACATTAAATTAGTTTTAGTTATGGAATTGTACAGGAATGTTGAATTGGTTTTAGTTATGGAATTGTACGGGAATGTTAAATTGATTTTAGTTATGGAATTGTACAGGAATATTAAAATGGTTTTAGTTATGGAATTGTACAGGAATATTAAATTGGTTTTAGTTATGGAATTGTACAGGAATGTTAAATTGGTTTTAGTTATGGAATTGTACAGGAATGTTAAATTGGTTTTAGTTATTGAATTGTACAGGAATGTTGAATTGGTTTTAGTTATGAAATTGTACGGGAATGTTAAATTGATTTTAGTTATGGAATTGTACGGGAATATTAAATTGGTTTTAGTTATGGAATTGTACAGGAATGTTAAATTGGTTTTAGTTATGGAATTGTACAGGAATGTTAAATTGGTTTTAGTTATGGAATTGTACAGGAATATTAAATTGGTTTTAGTTATGGAATTGTACAGGAATGTTAAATTGGTTTTAGTTATGGAATTGTACAGGAATGTTAAATTAGTTTTAGTTATGGAATTGTACAGGAATGTTAAATTGGTTTTAGTTATGGAATTGTACAGGAATGTTAAATTGGTTTTAGTTATGGAATTGTACAGGAATATTAAATTGGTTTTAGTTATGGAATTGTACAGGAATGTTAAATAGGTTTTAGTTATGGAATTGTACGGGAATGTTAAATTGGTTTTAGTTATGGAATTGTACAGGAATGTAAAATTGGTTTTAGTTATGGAATTGTGCAGGAATATTAAATTGGTTTTAGTTATGGAATTGTACAGGAATGTTAAATTGGTTTTAGTTATGGAATTGTACGGGAATGTTAAATTGGTTTTAGTTATGGAATTGTACAGGAATGTTAAATTGGTTTTAGTTATGGAATTGTACCGGAATGTTAAATTGGTTTTAGTTATGGAATTGTACCGGAATGTTAAATTGGTTTTAGTTATGGAATTGTACGGGAATGTTAAATTGGTTTTAGTTATGGAATTGTACGGGAATGTTAAATTGGTTTTAGTTATGGAATTGTACAGGAATGTTAAATTGGTTTTAGTTATGGAATTGTACAGGAATGTTAAATTGATTTTAGTTATGGAATTGTACAGGAATATTAAATTGGTTTTAGTTATGGAATTGTACAGGAATGTTAAATTGATTTTAGTTATGGAATTGTACAGGAATGTTAAATTGGTGTTAGTTATGGAATTGTACGGGAATGTTAAATTGGTTTTAGTTATGGAATTGTACAGGAATAGTAAATTGGTTTTAGTTATGGAATTGTACAGGAATGTCAACTTGGTTTTAGTTATGGAATTGTACAGGAATATTAAATTGGTTTTAGTTACGGAATAATACAGGAATATTAAATTAGTTTTAGTTATGGAATTGTACAGGAATGTTGAATTGGTTTTAGTTATGGAATTGTACCGGAATGTTAAATTGGTTTTAGTTATGGAATTGTACGGGAATGTTAAATTGGTTTTAGTTATGGAATTGTACAGGAATGTTAAATTGGTTTTAGTTATGGAATTGTACAGGAATGTTAAATTGGTTTTAGTTATGGAATTGTACAGGAATGTTAAATTGATTTTAGTTATGGAATTGTACAGGAATATTAAATTGGTTTTAGTTATGGAATTGTACAGGAATGTTAAATTGATTTTAGTTATGGAATTGTACAGGAATGTTAAATTGGTGTTAGTTATGGAATTGTACGGGAATGTTAAATTGGTTTTAGTTATGGAATTGTACAGGAATATTAAATTGGTTTTAGTTATGGAATTGTACAGGAATGTCAAATTGGTTTTAGTTATGGAATTGTACAGGAATATTAAATTGTTTTTAGTTACGGAATTGTACAGGAACATTAAATTAGTTTTAGTTATGGAATTGTACAGGAATGTTGAATTGGTTTTAGTTATGGAATTGTACGGGAATGTTAAATTGATTTTAGTTATGGAATTGTACAGGAATATTAAAATGGTTTTAGTTATGGAATTGTACAGGAATATTAAATTGGTTTTAGTTATGGAATTGTACAGGAATGTTAAATTGGTTTTAGTTATGGAATTGTACAGGAATGTTAAATTGGTTTTAGTTATTGAATTGTACAGGAATGTTGAATTGGTTTTAGTTATGAAATTGTACGGGAATGTTAAATTGATTTTAGTTATGGAATTGTACGGGAATATTAAATTGGTTTTAGTTATGGAATTGTACAGGAATGTTAAATTGGTTTTAGTTATGGAATTGTACAGGAATGTTAAATTGGTTTTAGTTATGGAATTGTACAGGAATATTAAATTGGTTTTAGTTATGGAATTGTACAGGAATGTTAAATTGGTTTTAGTTATGGAATTGTACAGGAATGTTAAATTAGTTTTAGTTATGGAATTGTACAGGAATGTTAAATTGGTTTTAGTTATGGAATTGTACAGGAATGTTAAATTGGTTTTAGTTATGGAATTGTACAGGAATATTAAATTGGTTTTAGTTATGGAATTGTACAGGAATGTTAAATAGGTTTTAGTTATGGAATTGTACGGGAATGTTAAATTGGTTTTAGTTATGGAATTGTACAGGAATGTAAAATTGGTTTTAGTTATGGAATTGTGCAGGAATATTAAATTGGTTTTAGTTATGGAATTGTACAGGAATGTTAAATTGGTTTTAGTTATGGAATTGTACGGGAATGTTAAATTGGTTTTAGTTATGGAATTGTACAGGAATGTTAAATTGGTTTTAGTTATGGAATTGTACCGGAATGTTAAATTGGTTTTAGTTATGGAATTGTACCGGAATGTTAAATTGGTTTTAGTTATGGAATTGTACGGGAATGTTAAATTGGTTTTAGTTATGGAATTGTACGGGAATGTTAAATTGGTTTTAGTTATGGAATTGTACAGGAATGTTAAATTGGTTTTAGTTATGGAATTGTACAGGAATGTTAAATTGATTTTAGTTATGGAATTGTACAGGAATATTAAATTGGTTTTAGTTATGGAATTGTACAGGAATGTTAAATTGATTTTAGTTATGGAATTGTACAGGAATGTTAAATTGGTGTTAGTTATGGAATTGTACGGGAATGTTAAATTGGTTTTAGTTATGGAATTGTACAGGAATAGTAAATTGGTTTTAGTTATGGAATTGTACAGGAATGTCAACTTGGTTTTAGTTATGGAATTGTACAGGAATATTAAATTGGTTTTAGTTACGGAATAATACAGGAATATTAAATTAGTTTTAGTTATGGAATTGTACAGGAATGTTGAATTGGTTTTAGTTATGGAATTGTACGGGAATGTTAAATTGATTTTAGTTATGGAATTGTACAGGAATATTAAAATGGTTTTAGTTATGGAATTGTACAGGAATATTAAATTGGTTTTAGTTATGGAATTGTACGGGAATGTTAAATTGGTTTTAGTTATGGAATTGTACAGGGAATGTTAAATTGGTTTTAGTTATGGAATTGTACAGGAATGTTGAATTGGTTTTAGTTATGGAATTGTACAGGAATGTTAAATTGGTTTTAGTCATGGAATTGTACAGGGAATATTAAATTGGTTTTAGTTATGGAATTGTACAGGAATGTTAAATTGGTTTTAGTTATGGAATTGTACAGGAATGTTAAATTGGTTTTAGTTATTGAATTGTACAGGAATGTTGAATTGGTTTTAGTTATGAAATTGTACGGGAATGTTAAATTGATTTTAGTTATGGAATTGTACGGGAATATTAAATTGGTTTTAGTTATGGAATTGTACAGGAATGTTAAATTGGTTTTAGTTATGGAATTGTACAGGAATGTTAAATTGGTTTTAGTTATGGAATTGTACAGGAATATTAAATTGGTTTTAGTTATGGAATTGTACAGGAATGTTAAATTGGTTTTAGTTATGGAATTGTACAGGAATGTTAAATTAGTTTTAGTTATGGAATTGTACAGGAATGTTAAATTGGTTTTAGTTATGGAATTGTACAGGAATATTAAATTGGTTTTAGTTATGGAATTGTACAGGAATGTTAAATTGGTTTTAGTTATGGAATTGTACAGGAATGTTAAATAGGTTTTAGTTATGGAATTGTACGGGAATGTTAAATTGGTTTTAGTTATGGAATTGTACAGGAATGTTAAATTGGTTTTAGTTATGGAATTGTACCGGAATGTTAAATTGGTTTTAGTTATGGAATTGTACCGGAATGTTAAATTGGTTTTAGTTATGGAATTGTACGGGAATGTTAAATTGGTTTTAGTTATGGAATTGTACGGGAATGTTAAATTGGTTTTAGTTATGGAATTGTACAGGAATGTTAAATTGGTTTTAGTTATGGAATTGTACAGGAATGTTAAATTGATTTTAGTTATGGAATTGTACAGGAATATTAAATTGGTTTTAGTTATGGAATTGTACAGGAATGTTAAATTGATTTTAGTTATGGAATTGTACAGGAATGTTAAATTGGTGTTAGTTATGGAATTGTACGGGAATGTTAAATTGGTTTTAGTTATGGAATTGTACAGGAATATTAAATTGGTTTTAGTTATGGAATTGTACAGGAATGTCAAATTGGTTTTAGTTATGGAATTGTACAGGAATATTAAATTGGTTTTAGTTACGGAATTGTACAGGAATATTAAATTAGTTTTAGTTATGGAATTGTACAGGAATATTAAATTGGTTTTAGTTATGGAATTGTACAGGAATGTTAAATTGGTTTTAGTTATGGAATTGTACGGGAATGTAAAATTGGTTTTAGTTATGGAATTGTACAGGAATGTTAAATTGGTTTTAGTTATGGAATTGTACAGGAATGTTAAAGTTATCGACTTTAGAAGCAGATGAAATCTCCTGTAAAAATGTGAAAAATCTTCATCGAAAATTACAATCGCGTTATTATTCATTATTCGTTGTATAATGCATCTTCTTCTTCTTCTTCTTTCTCTTCTTTTTCCTCTTCCTCTTATTTTTCCTCTTCCTCTTCTTCTTTGTTTGCATCTTCTTTTTCTTCTTCTTTTTCTTCTTCTTTTTCTTCTTTTTCCTCTTCTTCTTTTTTTTCCCTTTCCTCTTCTTCTTCGTTTTCTTCTTTTTCTTATTATTCACGTCTTTCTTCTCATGGTAATCTATTACTAATGGAGATTTGGTATGTGTCTGTCTGAAGTCGAACTGAAACTATACTTTTACTTCTATTAATTGAACTATTGTACTATCTTTCAATGCTGAATTAAGGGGGTGGAGTAGTTTAATATCTGTTCTGCTATCATGAGACCAACCTTCCCAGGCATTACCTCCTCCTTTGGGAGTTAGTGTAGTATCTGTTCTGTTGTCATTAAACTATACTTCCAGGCATTTCGTCCTCCTTTGGGGGAGGGAGAGGCGTACATCAACAAGGAAGTGTCGCAATGGGCTGTTTATTTCATCAACATTTACATTATATATCCAAGTAAAAATATGTGACCGAAGGTACAGTCGGGGAAACAGGGAGCAGCGAGGGAATTCCAAAGGCAAGTTGTCCGAGGAAAGAAGCTATTAGAGTAGAAAATCCTCTGGCATCTAGGGACCTATACAGTGAAGGGGTGGGATTTTGCTGCTAGTCGGGTTGGTCGGAGTATTGAGGGGGTACAAGTGCAATAAGTTTATCAGAGCACATTCCGTGGAAGTACTTGTAAATGAAGCACATGGATGCAAAACTGCGGCAATGCAACAGGGGCCGGAACTTTGCAGATAGTGCACGACCTATTCGAACATAATTCATCACCCCCAACCCACCGACCAGCACAGGTTATCGATTGATACTAAGGCATGCAGATCTAGTTCCCTCAACTGGGATAGTGTTCAGGAGAGATTGAGGAAAATGATAAACTATAAAAGTATGATTTTCAGAAATGAATGCGTGCAAGCTTCCATAGTTTTATATGTTTTTGATTCCTGAAAGTCCAACGTTCAAACTCCTAGGCCAAACATTCTCCGGCAACAAAAGTGCCTAGCCTTGTTTCATTACTAGGACAATGAACGCCGTTCTCTTTCTCTCTATTTGGGCAACTTGGGGAAAGTTTTTTCGTTACTAAGTCTTACATGACCAGTCTGGGTCTCTCTTGTTCCGACAGGTTGAGGGTACAGGTTAGAAAGCTTGTCTGGCTGCTGTTTCCGACTGATAGGAAGGAGCCCAAACTCTTGGGTAGCGCCAAGAACGGCTGCTCCATCATCAGTTGCATAATACCGTGGGTAGTTGTATGTGCCATGTCGCGCATGGAAAGGGACCCTGCAATTATCTCCGGTGGGCTTTCCCGAGGCCACAACCCTCATGGACCAGGTCGTGACTAATGGATTGGTTGTGTGAGCTTATTGGCACCAAACAAGTACCCACCTTGGCCAACCCACTCTATAATCAAATCAAACATATCATTACAAAGAAATAAAAGCAAACCTAAACCAGACACCCAAAAAACACTTTCGCCTCCGCCCTTGAGGCTCGCATTCACAAATATCCGGGGTCTTAGAACCAACATCAACGATGTAGAAACCTTTCTCCTGACAAACTCCCCGGATATCCTAGCTCTTAGTGAAACTAACCTTCAATCCTCAATCTCCTCTCACCACTTTGACATGACTGACTACCTCCCACTCTACCGTAAAGACTCTGACAAACACATGCACGGGCTAGGAGTTTATGTTCGGAACACCCTCCCCCTGACTAGAGAACATAGGTTAGAATCAGATGTCTACGACTACATGTGCTTTAGATTGACTTTACATCACAACGTCAGTTACTTATATTTCCTATACCGCTCCCCGTCGACCCAGGACTGTATTCTGCTAAACTCTGTCTCTGAAAGCATAGATAGAGCACTCTTAATTGACTCGAATGCCCAGATACATGTATTTGGGGATTTTAATGCACAACACCGTGACTGGTTGGGATTCTCCAGCCTTACTGACGCAGCCGGCAACTCTACGTATAATTTCTCCTTAGCTCATTTCCTCTTTCAGACCGTCGATTTTCTGATGAACCGTTGCTCAAAACAACAAGATACTACGAGCAGACTGATTTCGAGTCAATCAGAGATCACATCAGTGACGCCCCATGGAGGGAAACCTTCTCACTCCCTGCCGACCAGTGTGCAAACGAATTAACTGAATGGGTCAAAGCAGGCATCGAAGCCTATGTACCTATGCGAAAATTCTTTAGCAAGCCCCACTCTCCTCAATGGTTCACCTCGGAATGTGCAGCTGCCATTTCTAAGAGGCAACAAGCATTCCGTAAATTTGGCCGCCATAAGTCAGCTATTAATAGACATACATTTATAGAGTCAAGAAATAAATGCAAGGCCGTGATAGGTGAAGCGAAGAGAAGGTATAATGAGTTAACAAAAAAACGCATCCAGTCACAGAAACTAGGTACTCGTGATTTCTGGAAAATCTACAATAGTGTAGTGAATAATAGTCAATCAACGATTCCTCCACTATCAAACCACAATGATGTTGTATGCACGGCCACTGATAAGGCTGAACTACTTGCCCAGCGCTTCGCTTCTAACTCTACTTTAGACTCAGATAACCACCCCCTCCCCAAATTCCCATTGCGGACCAAAGCCACACTTGATAACCTGATCGCCATCCCATCCCAGGTCAGAGACATCATAAAAAACCTTGACACCTCCAAAGCTTGTGGGCCTGATCTTATACCAGTAATAGTAATAAAGAAATGCTCTGCTGAACTGGCCCCTGTCCTCTCCAAACTCTACAATAAATGCCTAGCTGAATCTTGCTTCCCCGACAGCTGGAAAATTGCCTCTGTGGTACCAGTCTACAAGAGTTCTGGGAATAGAACCGATCCTCACAACTATCGCCCAATCAGTCTGCTGCCGATCTTTGCTAAAATCTTTGAATCTTTAATCAACCTAGCGATAGTAAGGCACTTAGATAATGCTAAACTTCTATCTGACCACCAGTATGGATTTAGACAAGCACGATCTACTGCAGACATCCTAACAGTCATCTCTGAACGCATGTATTATACACTTGACAAGGCAGGGGAAACTAGGGCAGTAGCGCTTGATATATCCAAGGCCTTTGACAAGGTATGGCATAAAGGGCTTCTCCTGAAAATACGCTCATACGGTATTACTGGACAATTACTTAATATAATCAGATCCTTCCTAGACAAAAGAAAAATCCAGGTTGTCCTCGATGGCCGTTCATCTAAGCAACGTGACATAAATGCTGGTGTACCCCAAGGATCTATTTTGGACCTCTGTTGTTCCTGATCTATATAAACGATCTCCTTGATGACATAGTGTCTGAGATTGGTTTATTTGCTGACGACACCACGCTTTACTCTCGCCATGTTGGCAAAACCGACGCGATCATATCCGAGGCATTGGCTGAATCTTTAGAAAATGACCTCCAGGCTGTAGTCGATTGGGGTCACAAATGGTTGGTAACTTTTAATGCCGCTAAGACAAAGCTCCTTTCCTTCAATAACTACAAAGAACCTCTCCAACCACCGATAGTCATGGCAAATAACACCCTACCTGAGAGTTCATCATTCAAACTCCTCGGTCTAACTTTCACAGGTAACATGAATTGGAACAAATACATCGAAGACATTGCCAAGACTGCTGCAAAGAAGGTTGGCTCCCTCTACCGTGCTAGTAAACTCCTCACACCTGACATTATCCTGTATCTCTACAAAGCCACCATCCGCCCATGCATGGAGTATTGTTGTCACATGTGGGCTGGTGCATCATCTACTAGTCTCTCCCTCCTTGACAGGGTCCAAAAAAGAATCGCCAACCTAATGGGTCCCTCACTGTCAACTAAGCTCCAGTCCCTGTCCCATCGCCGCAATGTAGCATCCTTGTGCTTGTTTTACAAATACTTCAATGGATTATGCTCTGATGAACTGGCTACTCTGGTGCCCCCTCGACGTAAATTCACTAGACTAACTCGACAATCAACTAAATCTCATTCATTCATTGTGGAGGTCCCCAGATGTCGGAGAGCTTTCTACTCAAATAGCTTCTTTCCTCGTGTTGCTGGCCTCTGGAACTCCCTCCCTGCCCCCTGTTTCCCCGACACTACAGACATGCAGAAGTTTAAAACTAATGTAAACAGACATCTCGCTGCGCAGATCCCAATCTAGGTTGACTGCCCCCTACCTTCTCCCCTCTTTTTTCTCAGTAGCCCCTTACGTCTACAGTGGCGTCCTGCCTTGTTTGGGGTGAACTATGTTAAAAAATAAAAATAAAAAATAAGTACATAGAAGATGTTGCTAAGTCTGCAGCAAAGAAGGTAGGCTCCTTTTACTGGACTAAAAAAATTTCTCACATATGCCAGTATCCTAACATACTACTCAATAAGTCCCGGGTCTTACATATAGATGACGCCACTAATTAAAACTCCATATGATTTTTATAAAGTACTAACCTTCAAATGGTACATGTCAACATTTGAGCCCAATCGCATTATTTGTTTACAAAGTACAGATATTTAAGTGAGACTACTGTTTCAAAGTTTCAAAACAATGGAAAAGTCTGAATTTCACGTACAGCATTGCTTTCTGATGGGAAAAATACTGTTCAAGCAAAGCGATCTCTTCATAAGCGTTATTGGAAAGAACAGTTAAGAAGTGATATACTGTACAGACACAAATGATGCTGAAGACATAGAAAAAAGTCCACAAACTCGTTTTTCATAAATTGAAGTTGCGTGAAGAGTTGAAGATATCAGAAGGTAGTGTATTCACCATTTTGCATGAACATTTGTCGATGAGAAAGCTTTATGCAAGGTGGGTGCTGCGTTTGCTCACAGTCAATCAAAAACAATAATGCGTCGGCACTACAGAGCGTTGTTTGCAACTGCTTCAACGCAACAAGAAAGTTTTTGCATCAATATGTGACAATGGATCAAAGTTTTTGCATCTACCACTTTATTCTAGAATCAGGATAGTAGAAAGTCGACTGTCGGTTTACTTTCGGCAGCCTCGTAACTCTCGCTTTTCGTTATTTTATATTTTAGTCCTCACATTCCATGAGCGATGTTTCTGATAAAGGAGGAAGAATTACTGTTTTCTAGGTTGGTATCTAGCCATCTAACACTTATTGTTGGCTAGTTTTTAACCTTGAAGTGGTCGTTGTTGTCACCTGATAGCTGATAAAACCACACGGACGCCTGTTTTTGTGTGTTTAGAAGTTTTATTTGAACGTGAAACAAGAGATAGAGATTGAATGGTTTGTACGAGAGAGAGAAAGAAGGAACTGAAGATAGATATCGTCAGGGCATTTTGGGCTACTGTGCTCCTCTTCCCCACCTACTGGCAATGGACCGACTATTTTTCACGTCTGCCTCCATCGGTGAGTCAGTGAAAAGAGACAGAATCAGCCCCAAATGGACGTGACGTCATTTCCGACTTCCATCTTCACTCCTACCACCTTTCAGAGCGTCCTCCTACCTTTTGACACCCCCCCACTATCTAACATTTCTCCATCCATTCCTAATTCTTGCTATCACACTACCACCTGCTCCACTCTGTGCTCCAATTGTATCACCAAGGTAACAAAATTTCTGAACAACCTCAATAATATTTTCTCCACATCTGAGTTAACATTTGTTTCTGTTTTCTTACACTTCTTACACTTCTTGAACTTCTTACACTTCTTGCACTTCTTACACTTCTTGAACTTTCTTACACTTATTACATTTCTTGCACTTCTTACACTTCTTGCACTTCTTACACTTCTTGCACTTCTTACATTTCTTGAACGGCTTGCACTTCTTACACTTCTTACACTTCTTGCGCTTCTTACACTTCTTGCACTTCTTACACTTCTTGAACTTTCTTACACTTATTACATTTCTTGCACTTCTTACACTTCTTGCACTTCTTACACTTCTTGCACTTCTTACATTTCTTGAACGTCTTGCACTTCTTACACTTCTTACACTTCTTGCACGTCTTACACTTCTTGAGCTTCTTACACTTCTTACACTTCTTGCACTTCTTACACTTGTTGCACTTCTTACATTTCTTACACTTCTTGCACACAATCTGGTGGTCCTCTCTCAACCTACCAGTAATTTCACTGCACTTCTTGTGTACCCAATGCTTACAAGTACCACAGAAAATTGAGTTTCACCCGACTTCCTTACCACAAACTAAGCATGAGAATTTTTCTCTTTCCGGAGGATTCTCAACACTACAGCAACTGATCAACACTTTTGATATTCGCTCTCAGGCGTTTACTTTCCATAGTATTCCTTCAAGTTTTGAACTTAACAAGTAAACCTTCTATTGTTTCACAAGTAAGTACTAAGTCATCAGCATACAGCATCTCTTCTAAACAATCCGTGCGGAACTCCCTGGACACAAATGCTTCTAAGACACAAATAAAAACCAACCGACTCGGTACAGATCCCTGATGTACTGATACTTTAACATTAAAGCTGTCACTGAATGTGCTGTTTATTCTTGCACGACTGAGCATCTCTGTACATTGCTTGACCAACTTTCATTAACCACTCATTCTACACAAAAGACATGGAATTATTAGAGAAGCATCGGAATAAGTGTATTATCCTAGAAGGAGACTATGTTGATGAATAAAATCGAATTTTGCCTAAAAATTGTTGTTTTATTAGAGAGGCCTGGGATTTATTGAGTCATGTGTTATATCTCTATCAAGCCACATTTCAGCCCATTCATGGAGTATTGTTGCCACATTTGGGCTGGTGCACCAACCACTAGCCTTTCCCTCTAGGACAGGATGCAAACAAGAATTTCTAACATAATAAGTCCTGTACTGACTGCCAGGCTCCAGCCCCTGTCACATCACCACAGTGTTGCATTCCTGTGTTTGTTATGCAAGTACTTCCACGAAATGTGCTCTGATGAACTTACTGCACTCGTACCCCTACCAACGTAAATTCCCCCGACCCACCTGACCCACCCGACTAGCAGCAAAATCCCACCCCTTTACTCTAGAGATCCATAGATGCCGGAAGATTTTCTACTTTGAAAGCTGCTTTCCTCATGCTGCTTGTCTTTAGAATTCCCTCCTTGCTCCCTGTTTCCATACCTGACCAACATGCATAAATTTAAATGTAATGTAAACAAACATCTTGATACCAAGCTCCCTACCCAGGTTGCTCCCCATCTCCTATAAATCTGGCCCCTATCATAGTAAACACGTATGCCTGTTTGGAGTGAACAAATATTTAAAAATTAATAAAATATAACCTCCGCAAATTTAAATTGAACCAGAATCTTCATGGCAACTCTGATCGTGTGAATTTTGGACTTGAATAGGTTGTAAGCTCAAATCCATTTATATTTTGGAACAATTTGAACACATCTTTTGGAACAATTTGAACACATCTTTTGGAACAATTTGAACACATCTTTTTATAAAAAAAAGAGAAATATCTATTAACATGAAAAATGTATTTAAATAGTGAACTAACAGATGTTCATTGTTTTTAATACTACACATTTAGAAGGGGGTGTAGGATTGGCCTAATGTATACAGGCCCAGATTATGAAATTGGCAATTCCACATTCAAATCCTATCTATATAATTATATGCTATCTCATTTCATGTTCTTACATACGTTATCACCTTTCACATATATTTAAAAAAAAAATTAAAATCGTCCGATCAGCAAAGTGATTGGGGATTAATCTGATGTCGCTAAGGTAAAAAAATCCCGACTTTACCCATTTTAAAATGAATTGTTCCAAAATAAAATTATGTTGCCCTGTCGACTAAAACAGTTCAATTTTAAATAAATAAATTTTAAAAAGTGATATTCGTTTTATTAATTTGTATTATTGGGATTATTCGGACTACTGTTCTCATCTTGGATGTTATTCTTACAACCTCCTCAACCACCGATTGTCATGGCAAATAACACCTTACCTGAGAGTTCATCATTCAAACTCCTCGGCCTAACTTTCACAGGTAACGTGAATTGGAATAAATACATTGAAGACATTGCCAGGGCTGCTGCAAAAAAAGTGGGCTCCCTCTACCATGCCAATAAACTTCTCACACCTGACATCATCCTATATCTCAACAAAGCTATCATCCGCCCATGCTTGGAGTATTGTTGTCACATCTGAGCTGGGGCATCATCCACTAGTCTCTTCCTCTTAGACCAGGTCCAAAAAAGAGTCAACAAATTAATAGATCCCTCACTATCCACCAAGCTTCAGCCCCTGTCCCATCGCCGCAATGTTGCTTCCATGTGCCTGTTTTACAAGTACTTCAATGATCTGTGCTCTGATGAGCTTGCTGCTCTTGTGCCCTCATGATGCAAACTCACTAGACCAACCCGACAATCAGCCAAATCCCATCCATTCACTGTGGAGGTCCCCAGATGTCGAATAGCTTTCTACTCCAAAAGCTTCTTTCCTCGTGCTGCTGGACTCTGGAACTCCCTCCTTGCTCCCTGTTTTCCTGACGGTACTGACATGCAGAAATTTAAAACTAATGTAAACAGACATCTCGCTGCACAGCTCCCAATTTAGGTTGACCCCCTAACCCCCCCGAAAAAACAAACAAAAAACCAAAAAAACTTTGACTCTTTTTATCAGTAGCCCATTACATCTACAATGCTGGCCTGCCTTGTTTGCTGTCAACTATGTTAATAAAACAAAACTAACAAACACGTTTCGGCCGGTGTAACCTCTGATCGTCTTCTAGTGTGTCTTGTAGAACTCGTGAATCAGTATCGATTTTTGAATGGAATATTAATTTAATCCTCATAACTTAGCTGACAATGACAATTATTTGATCCTGATTCTCTCTATTGTCTGAATACTAAGCTGACAATGACAATTGTTTTATCCTTATTTACTGTATGGTCTGAATACTTAGCTGACAATGACAATTGTTTCATCCTTATTCTCTGTATGGTCTGAATACTTAGCTGACAATGACAATTATTTAATCCTTATTTTCTGTATGGTCTGAATACTTAGCTGACAATGACAATTTGTTAGTCCTTATTCCTTGTATGGTCTTTATACTTAGCTGACGATGACAATTATTTAATCCTTATTCCCTGTATGGTCTGAATACTTAGCTGACAATGACAATTCAGTAATCTTTATTCTTTGTATGGTCTGAATACTTCGCTTACAATGACAATTGTTTAATCTCTATTCCCTGTATGGTCTGAATACTAAGCTGACAATGACAATTATTTAATCTTTATCTTTTTTATGGTCTGAATATTTAACTGACAATTACAATTATTTCATCCTTATTCCCTGTATGGTCTGAATACTTTACTGACAATGACAATTATTTTGACAGAAGAAGAAACAGTCATTTTTATGTATAATAGGATTGCCACTGTCATACTTTCATTATTTCAAAAAGAATCTTATTATTAATAGTAAATTATACAGATTGATGTAGAAAACAGTGTTGAATTTCTACAGGGTCCTGCTTGTTAGATATATGATGCTCAATTGTACATATGAACTGTTTTCCCTAGGTATGGGTAAAATAGTGGCAACTAGTGTTCAACTAATTGTTTACAATTAATGGTTTACAATGGCAATTGCGTTTCTGCATTAAATGACCCCCAAAACGGTTGATTTAAACAGAGATACAATTATGACTTGTTTTAACAAACTTAATTGTTTCTTTGTTTAACAGAGGAATAATTAAGATTTATTAAACAGACAAACGATTAAGATTTGTCAAATAAAGAAACCATTAAATTTTATTAAACAAAAAAACATTAAAATATAAAAGGGTGTTGTAGTTAACTTGATACAAGCCAAAAGTAAATCAGATAAAATGACAACATGGAAAAGTTCAAAACTTTTCAATTAAATATTTATTTACCAACGTAGAGTATTGAATTATATGGTGTCATATTTTATTATTCTTTTTTAATTTTCGAGGTATCACTTCTCAAAAATAAATCTCCACTCATTAAAATTTGTTGAACAGAGAAACAATTAAGATTTTTTAAACAGAGAAACCATTAAAATTTGTTAAACTGAAAAACTATTCAAATTTGTTAAATAGAGGAACAATTAAGATTTTTTAAACAGAGAGACGATTAAAATTTATCAAACAGGGAAACCATTGAAATTTGTTAAACAGAGAAACTATTAAAATTTATCAAAAAGGAAAACCATTAAAATTCGTTAAACAGAGGAACCATGAAAATAAGTATTGCCGCCTAAATACACAACATGTGCATGAATTATATGCGCGAATGTGTTTGTGCAATATGTGCATATGCGTACAACGTATAGATTCCACCGTGTGTACACATTTATACTTGCGTTCTAGATAGAAATGTATCGACACATTTTGCCTGCTATGACATACTGTCCACAGAATATTTGTCGATGTAGCACTGGTTGAACAGATGACATCAGGAGGAGGAGGAAGAGGAGAATTGAGGGAGCGAGGGGGGGATTTTTCTTTTTTCTGTGCGTCAGTCTTTTTCTGACGTCATCACTAGATAAAAGAGAATAAAATCCAAGGTTGGTGTGTCCCCATCTACCGCTCCCCCCTCCATCCCCTCTTATATTGTGAGTAATTCGTTGCCGATAGCAGAGGGAAACGACTTTGGAAACGGGGGGGGGGGGGGGGGGGAGAATTAGAGCGTTTGTTGTGTTTGAAGTGCGGTGGCTGCCGAGATAATTGTATATATTTCCCCACTTGTGATCAAGCCCTGGTCACAAACGCCTTGATCCTAAATACTATTTTTTTGTCAGATGAACTCAGTTTTGTCTCGAGGAAGTTATGGTTAAATGCAACCGTTCGACTTGTATTCTTAGTAATGATAATCAAAAGAGTAATTCGTCTATACATGGAGTATTGTTGCCACATCTGGGCTGGTGCTCCAACAACTAGTCTCTCCCTCTTAGACAGGGTCCAAAAAAGAGTTTCTAACCTAATAGGTCCCATATTGCCTACCAAGCTCCAGCCTCTGCCGCATCTATGTTCGCCAAGTGCTCTCATCTCCTCATCGTTGGGTAGTTCCATGCCCTCTGCTGCTTCAATTTTTCCTCTTTTCATCTCTAATAGTGCATGTTTCTCCATTCCGAATTCCATTTGAATGTCTGATCGTGTTTCTTAGTTTTTCACTTCCTTTTATTTTTGCAAATAGCTTCAGGTCGTCCATATAAATGAAGTGGTTTATTTGTGAACTTGTATCCAGCATTTTTTGAGTATTTTGTTGAGTGGCATCATGGTTATGATACTCATTAGTGGTAATAGTCCTGGAAAATGCCTCTCTGTATTCTTATTTCAGTCAGGTGTTGTCCTCCAGCTGTCAGTTCCAGTCTCCATATTTCCATTGTTTTCTTAATCAGATTGATAATTTTGTCAGGTAATTATCCATGCTTGGATGATTCTGTCGTTGGCTTTCTTGTAGTCGATCAATGCCATGGCTATGTTCTTTTTTCTGTTTTGACCGCCTACAGAATCTTTTGATCTATGTATATAGTCTATATGTGTATATCGTATATGAATATGTGTCCCTCTTGTCCCTTCCGGCATCACTTCTGTTCCTTGGGGATGACCACGATTATTAAGAGAGTGATAGATCTGTTCTCTCAGTTGTGTCATTAGGACTTTCTACATGGATGGTAGGCAGGTTATTTGTCTGTAGTTCCTTGAGATAGTTTCCTTCTCAGTGTATTTTTGTATTAATGCAGTTTTTCTGTTAGTCATCCATTCTGATATGTCTGTTTCGTGCATACATCATTTCAGGTTTTGCATTAGCCTTTACTGTAAGGTTGTGATTTTTTTTTTAAAACCAGTACACATGGATTGCGTTGTGACCTGGTGCTTTACAGTTTGCTATTTTTCTTAGAGTCGCCTTCATTAATTTCGATTTCTGTAACTTCTTCAGTTTCCTGAAGGTCTTCTTTCATGTTATTCAGCCATTCAGCACTTTTATTGTGATCTTGTTGGTTTTCCCATATGTTGCCCCAGAAGTGTTTTGTTTCTGTCGGGTCTGGTTTGACTCCTGCAAAAATTAAGTTGTTTAGCTCTGTAATAGTATCTGTTGAGATATATTGGAGGAATCTGTTCACTTTCTCTGTTTCCAATTTTAATTTCTCCCATTCTTCCTTTCTCAGGAGTGAGAGTTTTGTTTTGTCCTCGTTCATAACTTGTTTGATGTTTTAAACTTCTGCTGCTTCTTACTCGGTGAGTTCTGTGATTTTGTAGCTATTAGTTGCCTCAGTTACAGTGCTCATATTTTGCCAGTCTTCTACCTTATTATTATTTACTCACTAGGAGTTCTCACACAGGTCGTCATCAGTGACAATAACTGATGATGTTCCCTGGAGTCTGAGTGACAATAAGTCTCTCCAGATTTCCAGTACTCTCCACCTCTTTTGATAACTATTGCAAATGATTTTGTATTATCGCAACAGCCGCTTACCATTGACTTTTTTGCTGGCAACGATCATTGGTCTTCTCTGGGATTTGGATAGCAAATCTTTCAGTGGAGGTCTAGTGAGTGCTGTTCCTTCTCGGTCTTTCCAACCTTTAGTTGTGAAAGATCAACTTGACGAGCATTTAGTGTGGTATCAGCTGAGACTGATGCCATCACATTGTGTTTTTTTTGGAAGGGGGATAGTTTATGAAATTGATTGCAGTGTCAGTTCCATTGGTTTCATGTGGTGGTGTTCTTTCTATGTTTTTGTTTTGTTTCTATTGCAACTTCCATGTGGCTGGTGAGCATTTCTTCTTGATGTGAGTTGGTTTCCTTAAGAATTCAACTGTTTTTAATATTGCCGTCCA
Source organism: Sepiola atlantica (assembly GCA_963556195.1). NCBI lineage: Eukaryota > Metazoa > Mollusca > Cephalopoda > Sepiida > Sepiolidae > Sepiola > Sepiola atlantica. The sequence goes on from OY744519.1 coordinate 7,235,035, forward strand.
TTGTATAATCTCGATCTTCCCTTTGATTCCAATTTCTCTCAGTCTTTTTTCATTATTATTATTATTATTATTATTATTATTATTATTATTATTATTATTATTATTATTTTCATTATTATTATTATTATTATTATTATTATTATTATTATTATTATTATTGGTCCCCAATTTATAAAATCGGGGGACCTATGTTTTGAGGATTTCTGTCCGTCCGTCTGTCTGTCCGTCCGGATTTTTCTCCGCAACCATCCATTGAATTTCTCTGAAATTTTACATGAAGTTGTAACTTTTGTCAGATTAGAAAGTGACATTCTCCGATTTTTGAAAAAAAATCTGGTTAGCCCCCAGGGGGTCAAAAGGCCCCAAAATGGCAAAAAAGGACATTTTTTTGCCCTCATAACTTTTCATCCATCCAAAAAATGATCCTTTTCTCCCATAACGTTTGATCAATCCAGTCAATTTTTCTGAAACTTGGCCAAAATGTAGAGGCAATTGTTCTGGATATAAAATGAGCATCCTTGACCTCAGAAAATTTCTGGTCCACGCCCCCAGGGGGTACAATGGGGGTCAAAAATGCCCCAAATTGTCCAAATTTATTGCATTTTACACTCACCACATCGAGTCACATACGCGCGGCTTATTATTATTATTATTATTATTATTATTATTATTATTATTATTATTATTATTTGTACTCACTAGGAGTTCTCACACAGATCATCGTCAGTGATTGCTCACCGACAACAACCAGTGGTATTTCCTGGGGTCTGAGTGACAACAAGCCTCCCCAGATTTCCAGTATTCTTCACCTCTTTTCGATAATGATGCGGTATCGCAACAGCCCCTTACCATTGATTTCTCACTGGTAAGGACAATTGGTCTTCTCTGGGATTTGGGTGGCAATAAGACTCCCCAAGGTCCCAGCATTCTCTGCACTTTTTCAGTGGAGGTCTGGTTTGTGCTGTCCCTCCTCGGTCTTCTCATCCTTCTCGACCCTCTACAAATATTTTGTCTGGTGTCAGCCTAGGCCGGCACCATTTAAAAAAATAAAATAAAATAAATAAATAAATAAATAAAATAATTTTTTTATTATTATTATTATTATTATTATTATTATTATTATTATTTACTCACTAGGAGTTATCACACTGGTCATCGTCAGTGGTCACCCACTGCCAACAACCTGTGGTATTCCTGGAGTCTGAGTAACAACAAGTCTTCTCAGACTTCCAGTATGCTCCACCTTTTTTCGTTCATCACCGCTGATGACCTTGCGGTATCGCAACAGCCACCTACCAACGATTTCCCGCTGATAAGGGCCATTGGTCCCCTCTGGGGCCCGAGTGGCAACAAGCCTCCCCAAGGTCCCAGAGCTGTCCACGCTCTTCCAGTGGAGGTCTGGTTTGCGCTTTCCCTCCTCGACCCTCTGTCCATAATTTTCGTGGCGTTAGCCTATGCTTGCACCTCTCTTGTGCGGTTGTATTTTCCCCGGTTCTGTTGTCTTGTGCTTCCATGTGTTTGTTCTCCATTCGGTGCTTATGTGGGTTGGTTTCCGCATTCGAGGACATTTCTCAGGATTGTAGCTGTTTTGATCATTACTGTCCTTTGTATGGTCTCAGTTATCCCTTTGATTCCTATTTCTCCTAGTCTTTTCTCCATGTTTTTGGGGACTGTTCCTAGTGCTCCTATGATTATTGGTGTTATACTGACTTTCTTCATGTTCCATATTCCTTTCAATTCTCTGGCAAGTTCAGTATATTTGCTTCTTTTTTCCGTCTCTTTGATCTTCACTCTGTGGTCTGCTGGAACGGCAAAGTCCACGATTTTGCAGGATTTTTCTTTCTTGTTGATTATTATCATATCCGGTCTCCTTGCTGTTATGGGTTTGTCTGTTTATACATTCATATCCCATATGATTTTGTGTTTTTCGTTTTCTAGTACAGTTTCTGGTTTGTGTTTGTACCGTTTTTTTGCATATTCGAAATTCAGTTGTTTGCAAATTTCCCGGTGTACTTCTTTCCCCATGCTGTCATGTCTGTTCTTGTATTCCCTTTGTGCTAGCTTGCTGCATTCACTTATTATATGATTTATCGTTTCGTCTCTTTGTCCACACAGTCGGCATTTGCTGTTTTCCTGGGTTTTATCTATCTTTGCTTTAATAAAGTTTGTCCTAATCGCATTGTTCTGTGCGGCCGTCAGCAGAGTTTCCGTTTCTCTGTTCAGGTGTCCCTTTCTTAGCCATGCCCAGCTGTTTTCATTGGCTTCATCGCTTGTGAGTCTTATAAAGCGTCCATGTAGTTGTTTTTCTTCCCACTTTTCCTTTCTTGTCTTTTTGTTTCTGGGTTCAGTACTTCCGGGGTTGTTTGTTGGGCTGGTGTCTCTTGCTGTGGTGATCAGTCTTTCCGTGTTCTGGGTTACATATTCCTCCATCTCTTTTTTGGTGTCTTCCACACAGTCTTCTATACTTACCAGTCCTCTACCTCCTTCATTTCTTTTCACGTAGAGTCTGTCCGTGTCGTCTTTTGGGTGCAATGCATTGTGCATGGTCATTAGTTTTCTAGTTATTTGGTCAAGGTGCCTGAGTTCTTCTTTGGTCCAGCCTATGAATGGTCCAGAGTATCTTATTAGTGATACAGCCCATGTGTTTATCCCTTTTACTAGGTTTCTGCTATATAGTTTAGTTTCTAAGAGTTTCCTTGTTCTTTGTAGATATTCTTTTCCAATCTTCTCTTTCATTTCTGTATATTTGATTGTGTCTGCTTCCAGAACTCCCAGGTATTTGTAGCTATCTTGTTCTCCTAGCGCCCTCATCTCCTCTTGGTCGGGGAGTTCTATACCTTCTGTCGTCTCCAGTTTTCCTTTTTTGATCTCTAGCAGTGCACATTTTTCTATTCCAAACTCCATTTGGATATCCTGGCTGAATATCCTGGTTGTGTTTATCAGCTTTTCCAGTTCTTTTTTATTTTTTGCAAACAGTTTAAGGTCATCCATGTACATCAGGTGGTTTATTCTTTGTTCTGTATCCGTAAACCTGTATCCGGCATCACACTTTCTGAGTATGTAGTTGAGTGGCATCATGGCTATTATAAACAGTAGTGGTGATAGAGAGTCTCCTTGAAAAATGCCTCTCTGTATTTTTATCTCAGATAGGTATTGTCCTCCGGCTGTCAGTTTTAGTCTCCATGTTTCCATCGCTTTCTGGATGAGATTAATAATCCTGTCTGGTATCTTGTATATCTTTAAGCATTCAATTATCCATGTTTGGGGGATACTGTCGTAGGCTTTCTTGTAGTCAATCCATGCCATGGTTATGTTCTTTTGACTGCTCTTCACCTCCTTCAGGGTCTTTTGATCAATGTATAATAGATCATGTGCCCCTCTTTGTCCTTTCCGGCATCCTTTTTGTTCCTCGGGGAGCAGTCCACGATTGTCCAGGGATTAGTAGATTTGTTCTCTCAGTTGTGCTGTGAGAATTTTCCACATTATTGGTAGACATGTTATCGGTCTGTAGTTGCTGGGGGTCGTTCCCTTTTTGGGGTCTTTTTGTATTAGTGTTGTTTTTCCTTCCGTCATCCATTCTGGTACGTCTGTTTTGCGGATACATCCGCTCAGTTTCTGCGCTATTCTTTCATGCAGGGTCGTGAATTTTTTAAACCAGTATGCATGTATTCCATCGTGGCCTGGTGCTCTCCAGTTTGCCATTTTTTTTAGGGTTTTCTTGATCGTTTCTTTGTTGATTTCTGTTTCGGTTCCTTCTTCGATTTCCTGCAGTTCATCTCTCATGTTTTTCAACCATTGGGCATTCTTGTTGTGCTTTTTTGGCACTTCCCATATCTTGCTCCAGAATTGTTTTGTTTCTGTTGGGTTCGGTTGCTCTGTTGTTGTTTTTTCTCCATTTACGTTTTTGTAGAACTGGCTTTCATTGTTTTCAAAGGTCCTGTTCTGTTTGCTCTGTTCTGATTTGTACCTGTATCGTCTCAGTCTTCCTTCTATTGCTGCTATCCTTTGTTTTATTTCTTCATGTTTCTCATTTAGTTTTTCCTTGCGTTTCTGATTTTTGCTTCTTAATCGTTTCATGTCCTCCTTCCTTCTGTTCACGGTTTTAGCTTCTTTGCGAAGTTTGGTGATCTGAGTTTCCAGTCTGATTTCCCATCCAGGTTTTGTCGGTCCTCTCTTTTGTCCATTCTCTTCGCTTCTTAGTTTCATACTTACCGATTTTGCCCCTGCATATATCAGGTTGTTTAGGTCTGTAATAGTTTCTGTTGGGATGTGTGTGAGGAGTCTGTTTACTCTTTCTGTTTCTGCTTGTAACTTCTTCGCTACTTCATTCCTGAGAGATGGGAGTTTTGTTTTGTTTTCTAACATGTATCGTCTAATGTTCTCCACTTCACTTGCTTCTTTTTCGTTCTTCATTATTATTATTATTATTATTATTATTATTATTATTATTATTATTGTTGTTATTATTATTATTATTATTATTATTATTGTTATTATTATTATTATTATTGTTATTATTATTATTATTATTATTATTATTGTTATTGTTATTATTATTATTGTTATTATTATTATTATTATTATTGTTATTATTATTATTATTATTATTATTGTTGTTATTATTATTATTATTATTATTATTATTATTATTATTATTATTATTATTATAGGGTGGATAGGGCTATTTATTTTCCAGAATGTCAGTGACAACAAGTCGCCAAAAAGCTCCAGCACACTCGTCTGTATGTGTGTTGTGTGAAACTATGTACAGATGTGCCGCAGGGTAAAACAGAGTGATTTCGGTGGGTTTTTTTTCGAACTAACAGAAGGCTGGCTGGTGGTAATTTTCAAAGTGCAAGTGACAACAAGTCTTCTTCTGAACTTTATGTTTCAAGCCCATAGTATTAAACACTTCACTCAATAAGTCCCGCCCCTGACATATAGATGGCGCCACTAATTAAAAAAACCATATGATTTTTATAAAGTACTAACCTTCAAATAGTACATGTCCAAATTGGAGTCCAATCGGATTATTAGTTTACAAATTACAGATATTTAAGTGAACTGGCTACTGTTGCGAATTTTCAAAAGTATGGAAAAGTTTGAATTTCATGTGTTTATAAAGCATTGCTTTCTGATGGGAAAAAATACTGTTCAAACAAAGTAATGGATTGATAAGTTTTATTCGGACTCTGCTCCATCGGAAACATCTGTTAAGAGATGGTATGCTGATTTTACACGCGGTCTTACAGACACAAATGATGCTGAACACTCAGGTGGCCTAAATTCGGCAGTTGTTTAAAAAAATATTTAAAAAATATCCATAAACTCGTTTTGTCTGATCGTAAATTGAATATGCGTGAGATAGAAGCGGAGTTGAAGATATCAGAAGGGCGTGTATTCAAATTTGTTCATGAACATTTGTCTATGCGAAAGCTGTGTTACAGTCGATCAAAAATCACAATGCATCAATAATTCAGAGACAAATCCAAATTATGGCAAATTCATCAGCCAATTCCCCTCCGAAACTAAGATCCTGATTCGGACTATTGAAAGAATCTACCAAAGGATATCTAGACATGAGTTGTCTCTTATATTCAACAATACTTGCCTGCAAGAGAAGATGCTGCCTAGATATATTACTGGAAATCGCTTCAGGCATGAAGCCACTTGCTGTAAGAAGCTGACAAGAACAGATGATTATCACAAAGACAGGAGATTCCTATTAACCTTAGTCTTAAAAAGACCAAAGCTATAGGTAGGAGGAAAACAGTCAGCAGGAAAAGAGTTCCACAAGCCTGCAGTTCTTGTAAAGAAGCTACTGGAATAGAAAACTGTATTATAATGAGGTATCAAAAAAGTTAATTAATGAAGACCAGTAGACAAACGAATCAAACGAGCTGAAACAAAGGAAGCGTGGAATAGATCAGACAATTCTGAAGAACACATGTCATAGTAGTATTTATAGAAAAGACTGGAACTAGCAACGTCTGTGAGAGAGAAAGGATGCAGAGAAGAAGAAAGAGTAAGGCCAATCAAATTACAGATACGTATCTTCATCTTATCAAGACCTTCAAATGGGACAGAGATTCACCAGCCCAAATGTGACAACAATACTTCATATATCGTCTGATAGTGGATTGCGGTGACTGCTGAAGTGAATGTGACGAAAGAATAAAAGGAACGATGCTTGGACGAATCGATCAAACGGTCAAAATGCGTCTAGTTAAGAGTACGATTGACAGAGGATGACCGCAGAACTCCTATCACTCCCCATTTTAATGGCCTTATGCCTAATACAGTGTAATCACGTTGACACCAGTTATCATTAGATCACCAAAGTTAAGCAACATTGAACCTGTCCAGTAGCAGATGGGTGACCATTTGGGAATACTAGGCACTGTATGTGGGAAGATGACGAAACATACCTGCAAAAAAAAAAAAAAAAACAGCTCTGAAGATGCTTTTAGCAAGAAGTTCAGTCTAACCTGCTTATCCACACGTGTGTTGACACAATGGCACGAGTTCTGTTCCCAATCATGTGGTGAAGCTATCCAGAGAGCATATGCTATCGTGCCTAATTTGTAAGTAAAATTCCTTCTTTTAATTTCCGAATAAATAATTCAAAGTGTTCTGTCTGTTCTGTCTCAGATTGCCATCCTCCCAAGCATTACCTCCTCCTTTTGGAGGGGGAGGGGAGGGATAGGTTTATTGTCTGTCATTTGATGCGTCGCTCTCATCTGTGAGGGAGCGTCAACAGGACTATACAGATATTTTTGTTTCCAATTCTGAGTGCCCCCTTTTTGGTGGGGGGGGGAGACTGGATTTTCCCCACATTAAATGCTGGCCTTGTGTCTAACTTTGCCCTCGTGAATATTTAAAAGATGTTGATAATTTCGATTTTTGATCAAAGATCTTACGTAAGAGTCCCTATTTACTTGCTTCCCCTCCCCACGAGGGCAGTGTTAGACACAAGGTCGGTTTTTAATGTGGAGAGAATTCAGCTCCCCAAAAAGAGCACTCTGAGTTAGGACAAAAATTTAAATTGCCTCAGTCTAGAAAGATTTCTGCTTCACCGACCGGAGACAGAAAAAGATGGAGTGCGGCACCAGAACAGATACTACACTTTGCTCCTAGCCAGAAGGCCAAGAGTCATTAGTTAGTATTTATCTCCCTCACACTGTGGGAAAGTTGTGACACAAGGTCGGAAGGTGGGGATTGAAAAGCCAGCGCCCAAGAAGCAGAGAACTCTGGCCTACAAAAATGCTTGAGAAGCTCCGTCGGCATTCACCTTTAGGGGCGCCTCAGGCGATTAACAATAAACTAACTCGTTCTAAAGCGCGAGAAGATAAAGCCTGGGAGGGTGGACCTCCTTGAACTGCACAGACCACCCCTCCCTAGCCATAAGGCCAAGACTCTGTCGAACTAATTGTCGAAGACGTAAAAGCGTCATTAGCTTATATCGTAGTTTTATTTGTCTTTATTTCATATTAACGCCACCTAGGTACGAGTGGTGGGGGTAAGAGTCATGCCTGGGTGTGATTTCTGTCTGATTTCCTGACTAAATGAATCAAAGCTGAAACCATGGAAACCAATCGGTGACGTGGAGCGACAAGAGGATCGGGGTGGGTGGGGGAGGGAAGGGGTGTAGATGAGAGACAGGTTGACGAGAATACGCTGTGCAATATATTCTGCAACACAATACTCAGCAGTTAACAGTTGCAGAATTGTGCATGTATTCCCCTGTACTGGTATGCCACTTTCTACCCTCGACTCCCACCTCCTCCTCTCCGTATTTCAAATTCACCTCTCTTACGTCACGGTTGACAAGACCCCCCCCCCACTGCCCTATTCGATGACCGTTATTAATTGATAGACAAACAAAAAATATACATCTTCTATAGAAAACAGAAAGAAAAGCCAAGGCCTATGTACGCCTTTCTCATGAATCTCTCTCTCTCTCTTTCTTTCTCTCTCTCTCTCCCTCTCTCTCTCTCTCCTTGTCTGTCTGTCTGTCTCTCTCTCTCTCTTTATCTCTTTCTCTTCTTTTATATATCTCTCTATATTGTATATCTTTCTCTCTCTCTCTCTCTCTCTCTCTTCTTCTCTCTCTTTATCTCTCTCTCTCCCCCCTCTCTCTTTCTTTTTCTTCTACACCCCCTCCTCATATCGATTTGCTAGAGAGGATTTCCATCCAAGAGTCAGTGCCAACACACCCAGCTGCTAAAAATAGACGATGGAATTGCTGACTGGATGGCCGATTGTCAAACGGAAGAAAGAACTCTCCATTGAAAAAGAAAAATGTCACCAATCTCTACGATTCCAAATACTTTGACCGGCTAATCATTACAAAATTCGGCCCGACATAAATATGCCTAAGTATAAATATAAATGTACGTAAATGATTAGGGACGGCCAAGGACAGTGAAAGTTGTTTGTTTTTAACCAAAAAAATGAATAACCCTGATTGAAAAACAAAACAAATCCACCAAAAATCAAAGAATTATGAGATTTAATAAAATTTTCAGTATTTATTAATGAATTATATAAAGTTAGGTATGTTTATATGTTGATATATTTCGATGTACAGGATTCACTCCTAAACTAATTCATCGATCATTATAAATATTGGAACACAGCTGCTAGGCATAACGGGGTTGAAGCCCTTCATTAAAATTCAGATACCTTCAATTTTTGTGAAATTAAATTGTATAGGTATCAATGAATAAATATTCCTCAAATTTAAGTTGACTTTTGGAGTATTTTAAAAGGTTTTTAGGGGAAATAATATGAGAACAACCTCCCATTTGAAAATTCCAATATATCAGATTTGCATTGAATTTGATCCAGAGTCAATAGCAAGCCTCCCTGAATTTCAGTTTCTTCTTAAAACTCCTTAAGCTTAAGCCTTAAATTTTAGACATTTTCTAGAATCAAAGTCATGTAACAGATGTTGCTCAAAAATAGGAATAAAAATTCTAGATATAAGGTTTAGTATATCTTGATTTTAATCCTCGTAAGGTAACGTAAAAGTGGTGCAAAACTGTTCTGCTTGATTCATTTCTAATGTATGTATAAGTATGGATTTAAGTAAATAATTAGAGACGAGCAACGAAAATGAATGTTATTTTTTAAACCAAAAAATTTGAAAAAAAAATTGATTGAAAAAAACCTACCAAAATTGAGAGAATTATCTGATATTAATGAAATTTTCAGTATTTATTAATTAATAAATGAATGTTAATATGAAGTATTTAATTCATTAAAAAACAGAACTTATGCATTTTTAGATCACTTAAATTACTTTACCCACTATTTCACATACAAAATTCGTCTTATTATACCGATAGTCGAAACTCAGTGGCCACCTTTACAAAAAGATAACACCTCTCAGATGCGAATAACAAAAGAATGTTTTAAGTCCTCTTGTGCCAATCCTATTTATGACTCGCCACTCCTAACAAAACCGGATGTTTGATCCTTGAACACCTTAGCCCATGTGACAGAAACCAGCACAGTTTCATCCTGTCTATACATATCGTCACTCGGGCCGACTAATCAGATCCCATCAAAGACATTTGTATATTCTACAAAAAAAAAAAAAGGTCAATTTCTTGTTTGTTTTTCTTTCTTTGGATATGTATATCCAGCCTGTTGCAAAAGTCACTGGAAGAATGGTTGGATTGTACTACCGCTCCAGAAAGTACCTGACACCTGACATCTGACGCGATCGTCTATCTATATAAGAGTCAGATACGTTCAAAGATGGAGTACTACTGCTACATTTGGGGAGGAGCTCTACAGAGACCCATCCTGCCTTGACAGAGTACAAAATCGATTTCAAAATCTGGTGCGGAATGATCTTTTCTCTTTCCTACAACTCCTTTTGCATAGAAGATGCGTTGCTAGTCTCCCTGCTCTATCATTATTGCCATGGAAGGTGCTCGACTGAGCTCCAATGTTTGGTCCCTTCTTGCAAGACATTCGCAGCAGGAACTACCACATCGAAAAAAAGACTTTTCTTTCCCCCCTCCATGTGCCTAGCGTCAGGTGCAATTTTTATGGACAGAGCTTTTTTTTGCAAGGACTTTTCATCACTGGAACACATTACTGCAGGACTGCATCCTTGCTGACTACAACTTGGTCATCTTTAAATCCAATGTCGACAAATTCTTGGCAAAACCGTCCCATAAGTAATAATCAGGTTATACCATGTCAGTGTTCTCATAGTTTTCTTCATCTTTCAGCTGGCAATCATTTTAGTCTCATTAACCCGTGACCTCGAGTGGCTCTTGGCTTTGATAAACGTTGACTCAATGGTAAAAAAACACTACATTTTGAGGCTGAAGACAAGAAATCGAGTCCGGTTATGGGCATTTTTTGTCTCTGTGATGAATCAATCAAAAGTTCAATAATTGAAGCTTTTAGGTTTTTACTATTTGTTTATTTTGTTTTACGGCATATCAACCCTTTTCTGGTTAATGCCAAATCCAGTCATTTTCGTAAAAGTGTTCATGTTTCAAGTTCTGAATATCTTCAAATATTTATTCATAGTGTTTGGTTTGATTGTTTTGTTTTACGGCATATCAACCCTTTTCTGGTTAATGCCAAATCCAGTCATTTTCGTAAAAGTGTTCATGTTTCAAGTTCTGAATATCTTCAAATATTTATTCATAGTGTTTGGTTTGGTTGTTTTGTTTTACGGCATATCAACCCTTTTCTGGTCATTTAATGCCGAATCTAGCCATTCATTGTGATAATAGTTTTTATACTTCAAGTACTTAATGTCTTCAAATATTTATTAGTGGTTATCATATAAATACAGAGAGTGGGATCGTCTGTTTCTCCTTCTAAAAAGAACGAGAACTAAGAAGATCTTGTGTGATTGCTAACTCATCCAGTTGCTCACAGCCTAGCCTTCGAGTTGGGTTGCGGGTAGCTGTTGTCTGTTCGGCTTTAGAAATTCATCCTCCTAGAGAATACCTCCTCTTTCAGACGGGAGATTGGCTTGTTGCAGCACCCTCACCAAGAAATGTCGATGGGTTTGTTGATAGTTGTTTTCGCACTCGCCTAGATAGGCCCCTATTTTGAGGTGAACTTCCTGCATTAAAGTCGACCTTGTGTCACATCTTGTATGAGTGGGAATGCAAGTAACTTGCTAGCTAGTCCAGTTGCATGCAGCCGAACATTCAGGACGATTTGAGGGTAGCTGTTGCCTGCATAGTTTCAGAAGGCCATCCTCCCAGGCAATACCTCCTCCTTTGGAGGTGGTGATATGATTACACACAATTGTCTCTGTCTTTAGAAGGGGGTGGATTGGTTTATCACTGATCTCCTGGAATTCTCTTTCTGGATTGCGGACAGGTCCATTCACAACTAGTTTTGAACCTGTTCAGAGTGTCCCGTTTTGGAAGAGCTGGACTTCCCACTTTAAACCGACCTGATGTCACATTTTATGTGACACAATCATGTTGACACACTGTTTCTCATTAGATCACCGAAGTTAAGCGACGTTGATCCTGGTCAATACGAGATGGGTGACCATTTGGGAATACCAAGCGCTGTATGTGTGAGGACAGCAACACCTCCCTGCAAAAAAAAAAAAAAAAAATTGCAAGAACTAACGTTAGAAAAATCATCTTTCCTGAGCCTTGCACGTGACTTGGGATCGCTTGTAAATTTAATATTGCCTTGAAATTTCCTCCTTTTGAAGAAGCCGGCTCAACCCACCCAGGGTGCATGCCACACCAAAACAAGACATGTAACATTTTTACTGGTGGCAGTCAAAACAAATTCACAAAAATTGCTAGCTCAACCTAGCGATTGCTAAACTACTCTGTTCACATTATATCTTTTGTTTTGTAAACCTTCTTTTTTATTTTTTATTTTTTTTTTTCATATTATTTCCTTTGTTAACCCAGGTTGCAACTGTAAGTAAGCATGTGCTATGCTGCATGTGTAGTAGGTTGCATAAGTGCATAATTCAATGCGTCCAGAAAAATATTTAGCTGAGAGAAGAGAGACCACTCAAGAAATGGGTTGACCATTGAAATAGTAATATCTTCTCGGATACGAGGTTCCATGCTGTGATTGCAAGCCACTTGAATCTTGAAAAAATTAATGCCCCCTCAGATACAAGACCCCATGGACAGTAAGTTTTTTTATGACTATAGATAAGCTGGCTCATAATTTTAAAGTAGGTGGCTGAGTGGTATACCACAAATGACACCAATATCTATATATGTTCCAGCAGGATGTGCAGAGGGTGTCAGTTGTGTTTCTGTGGTTTTCAAAGACAGATAGGTCCTTGGGCCCTAAGCTAATGGATTGTGTCCCATTGGAAGAGGTGTTTGTCTGGATTTGTAGGCCTGCTGTTCAGTAGCAGAAAACAAGTATCATTGTAACGTCTGTCACAATAGAACATTGTTACTTGTTTTAAACTGGAGCCACAGTTTTGTTTGGAGGGAGAATCCTTCTGTTGCAGCACTGAGTGATTGACACTGCGGCCAGTGTCGGAATCAAGCGCAAATCTTCGACCAGCACAACAAGCGGATAATCACGGTCTGTGCAGCGAACGCACACCGACGCACGTTCACAAATTAACTATCTATTTCTACCACAAATGACACGAGTATCTATATATATTCTAGCAGAGTGGGCAGGGGGTTCAGTTGGGTGTTGGGTGTTGGGTGTTGGGTGTTGGGCCCTAAGCTGATGGATTGTATGTGTTTGATTGAACTTATGTTTTGATTTGGTCAGGTTCAGAGTTCTGATTGCAAGTCTGTCGTTTGGTAGAGAAGTATCAATGTAACTTCGATAAATAAAAGACGATTGTTTGTTTTAAACTTGAGTTGTGGTTTTGTTTGGAGGGAGAATCCTTCTGTTGCAACACTGACCGAGACCACACGATTGACACGGCGACCGGTGTTGGAGTCGATCACCGACTTCAGACAAAGAAACAAGTGTACGATTACTACATTCACACACTACTATATGTTCGCTTGAAAAAACGTAAATAGACTTTATTTCTCTTTTTCCGCATAGCTGTTGGGTTGGCCATATAAACTAAATATATAGTTTAGCAGATAAATGAGTCAGTTGGGTTTCTGTGAATCTTACAGACAGATCGTCCCTTGTTCCCTAAGCTGAAGGACTGTGTTCAGTTGGACTTATCTATTTCTACCACAAATGACACCAGTATCTATATATATATATTCTAACAGAATGGGCGGGGGTCAGTTTGGTGTCTGTGGGCCTGGGCCCTAAGCTGATGGATTTTATGTGTTTGATTGAACTTATGTTTTGATTGGGTCGGGCTCAGAGTTCTGATTGCAAGTCTGTCGTTTGGTGGAGAAGTATCATTGTAACCTCGATAAATAAAACACGATTACTTGTTTTAAACTTGAGTTGTGGTTTTGTATGGAGGGAGAATCCTTCTGTTGAAGACAACAGGTGAACGGTCACAGTCTATGCAGTGGACGAACATAGATGCCACATTCACATGACAATGCTGTTTGTTATAGTATAAACTTACGTATGAGGGTTGAGGATATGCGTTGCATGGAGAGAAATAATATGACAATGATATGATAGATGTGTCATGAGAGTCTTAAAGACTACCGACCAAGGGAAGAATCTAGCTAGCATGTATGCACAGTTCGATGATGTATGGAAGTGAAACCTGACCAGTGAGGATTGAGGATATGTGTTGCATGAAGAGACATGATATAAGAACGATACGATGTATGTGTAATGTGAGTCTTAATGATAGGCTTTGATCTGATGACCTCAGAAGAAGATTTTATCTGCACAGTATAGGGAGATGTGTGCAGAACAGGAGACTGCGTTGAGTTAGTCACATTGAAAGAATGGATGAGAGTGCTTGGATTAGTAGATGTAGAATAGTTAAGGTATCAGGGTCAGTTGGCAGAGGAAAGCATGGTAGAAAGTGATAAGGGTAGATTTTAGAGAAAGAGGGATAAATAAAGACCTGGTAAGAGATAGATTTATTTTTTTAATCGCAATCGCTCCAGCCGAGCCAGGAAGCCACTTGATGTAAGGAGTTAACAAAAACGAAAGATGATTATTGCAAAGACTGGAGATGCCCATTGGTCTTTGTCTCCTGAAAAGTGCAAGGCAATTTATTAGCCATTTTAAAATTATAACAATACTCCCTACTTTTATTAGCCATTTTAAAATTATAATGATACTCCTTACTTTTATGAGCTATTTCAAAATTATAACGATACTCCCTACTTTTATGAGCCATTTTAAAATTATAACGATACTTCCTACTTTTATTAGGCGTTTAAAAATTATAACGATACTCCCTACTTTTATATGCCATTTTAAAATAATAACGATACTCCCTACTTTTATGAGCAATTTTTAAATTATAACGATACTTTTATGAGCCATTTTAAAATTATAACGATGCTCCCTACTTTTATGAGCCATTTTAAAATTATAACGATACTCCCTACTTTTATCAGCAATTTTAAAATTATAACGATACTTCCTACTTTTATTAGCAATTTTAAAATTATTACGATACTCCCTACTTTTATCAGCAATTTTAAAATTATAACGATACTCCCTACTTTTATGAGTTATTTTAAAATTATAACGATACTCCCTACATTTATTAGCCATTTTAAAATGATAACGATACTCCCTACATTTATTAGCCATTTTAAAATTATAACGATACTCCCTACTTTTATTAGCCATTTTAAAATTATAACGATACTCCCTACATTTATTAGCCATTTTAAAATTATAACGATACTCCCTACATTTATTAGCCATTTTAAAATTATAACGATACTCCCTACTTTTATTAGCCATTTTAAAATTATAACGATACTCCCTACTTTTATGAGCTATTTTAAAATTATAACGATACTCCCTACTTTTATGAGCTATTTCAAAATTATAACGATGTTCCTTACTTTTATGAGCAATTTTAAAATTATAACGATACTCCCTAATTTTATTAGCCATTTTAAAATTATAACGATACTCCCTACTTTTATTAGCCATTTTAAAATTATAACGATACTCCCTACTTTTATGAGCTATTTTAAAATTATAACGATACTCCCTACTTTTATGAGTTATTTTAAAATTATAACGATGTTCCTTACTTTTATGAGCAATTTTAAAATTATAACGATGTTCCTTACTTTTATGAGCAATTTTAAAATTATAACGATACTCCCTAATTTTATTAGCCATTTTAAAATTATAACGATACTCCCTACTTTTATTAGTCATTTTAAAATTATAACGATACTCCCTACTTTTATTAGCCATTTTAAAATTATAACGATACTCCCTACTTTTATGAGTTATTTTAAAATTATAACGATACTCCCTACATTTATTAGCCATTTTAAAATGATAACGATACTCCCTACATTTATTAGCCATTTTAAAATTATAACGATACTCCCTACTTTTATTAGCTATTTAAAAATTATAACGATACTCCCTACTTTTATTAGCCATTTTAAAATTATAACGATGTTCCTTACTTTTATGAGCCATTTAAAAATTATAACGATGTTCCTTACTTTTATGAGCCATTTTAAAATTATAACGATACTCCCTACTTTTATGAGTTATTTTAAAATTATAACGATACTCCCTACATTTATTAGCCATTTTAAAATGATAACGATACTCCCTACATTTATTAGCCATTTTAAAATTATAACGATACTCCCTACTTTTATTAGCTATTTAAAAATTATAACGATACTCCCTACTTTTATTAGCCATTTTAAAATTATAACGATGTTCCTTACTTTTATGAGCCATTTAAAAATTATAACGATGTTCCTTACTTTTATGAGCCATTTTAAAATTATAACGATACTCCCTAATTTTATTAGCCATTTTAAAATTATAACGATACTCCCTACTTTTATTAGTCATTTTAAAATTATAACGATACTCCCTACTTTTATTAGCCATTTTAAAATTATAACGATACTCCCTACTTTTATGAGTTATTTTAAAATTATAACGATACTCCCTACATTTATTAGCCATTTTAAAATTATAACGATACTCCCTACATTTATGAGTTATTTTAAAATTATAACGATACTCCCTACATTTATTAGCCATTTTAAAATTATAACGATACTCCCTACATTTATTAGCCATTTTAAAATTATAACGATACTCCCTACTTTTATTAGCTATTTAAAAATTATAACGATACTCCCTACTTTTATTAGCCATTTTAAAATTATAACGATACTCCCTACATTTATTAGCCATTTTAAAATTATAACGATACTCCCTACTTTTATTAGCCATTTTAAAATTATAACGATACTCCCTACTTTTATTAGCCATTTTAAAATTATAACGATACTTCCTACTTTTATTAGCCATTTTAAAATTATAACGATACTCCCTACATTTATTAGCCATTTTAAAATTATAACGATACTCCCTACTTTTATGAGCTATTTTAAAATTATAACGATACTCCCTACTTTTATGAGCTATTTCAAAATTATTACGATACTCCCTACTTTTATGAGTTATTTTAAAATTATAACGATGTTCCTTACTTTCATGAGCCATTTTAAAATTATAACGATACTCCCTAATTTTATTAGCCATTTTAAAATTATAACGATACTCCCTACTTTTATTAGTCATTTTAAAATTATAACGATACTCCCTACTTTTATTAGCCATTTTAAAATTATAACGATACTCCCTACTTTTATGAGTTATTTTAAAATTATAACGATACTCCCTACATTTATTAGCCATTTTAAAATTATAACGATACTCCCTACATTTATTAGCCATTTTAAAATTATAACGATACTCCCTACTTTTATTAGCTATTTAAAAATTATAACGATACTCCCTACTTTTATTAGCCATTTTAAAATTATAACGATACTCCCTACATTTATTAGCCATTTTAAAATTATAACGATACTCCCTAATTTTATTAGCCATTTTAAAATTATAACGATACTCCCTACTTTTATTAGTCATTTTAAAATTATAACGATACTCCCTACTTTTATTAGCCATTTTAAAATTATAACGATACTCCCTACATTTATTAGCCATTTTAAAATTATAACGATACTCCCTACTTTTATGAGCTATTTTAAAATTATAACGATACTCCCTACTTTTATGAGCTATTTCAAAATTATTACGATACTCCCTACTTTTATGAGCTATTTTAAAATTATAACGATACTCCCTACTTTTATTAGCCATTTTAAAATTATAACGATACTCCCTACTTTTATTAGGCGTTTAAAAATTATAACGATACTCCCTACTTTTATATGCCATTTTAAAATAATAACGATACTCCCTACTTTTATGAGCCATTTTAAAATTATAACGATGCTCCCTACTTTTATGAGCCATTTTAAAATTATAACGATACTCCCTACTTTTATCAGCAATTTTAAAATTATAACGATACTTCCTACTTTTATTAGCAATTTTAAAATTATTACGATACTCCCTACTTTTATCAGCAATTTTAAAATTATAACGATACTCCCTACTTTTATGAGCCATTTTGAAATTATAACGATACTTCCTACTTTTATTAGCCATTTTAAAATTATAACGATACTCCCTACTTTTATGAGTTATTTTAAAATTATAACGATGTTCCTTACTTTTATGAGCCATTTTAAAATTATAACGATACTCCCTAATTTTATTAGCCATTTTAAAATTATAACGATACTCCCTACTTTTATTAGTCATTTAAAAATTATAACGATGTTCCTTACTTTTATGAGCCATTTAAAAATTATAACGATGTTCCTTACTTTTATGAGCCATTTTAAAATTATAACGATACTCCCTAATTTTATTAGCCATTTTAAAATTATAACGATACTCCCTACTTTTATTAGTCATTTTAAAATTATAACGATACTCCCTACTTTTATTAGCCATTTTAAAATTATAACGATACTCCCTACTTTTATGAGTTATTTTAAAATTATAACGATACTCCCTACATTTATTAGCCATTTTAAAATTATAACGATACTCCCTACATTTATTAGCCATTTTAAAATTATAACGATACTCCCTACTTTTATTAGCTATTTAAAAATTATAACGATACTCCCTACTTTTATTAGCCATTTTAAAATTATAACGATACTCCCTACATTTATTAGCCATTTTAAAATTATAACGATACTCCCTACATTTATTAGCCATTTTAAAATTATAACGATACTCCCTACTTTTATTAGCCATTTTAAAATTATAACGATACTTCCTACTTTTATTAGCCATTTTAAAATTATAACGATACTCCCTACTTTTATGAGCCATTTAAAAATTATAATGATATTCCCTACTTTTATTAGCCATTTTAAAATTATAACGATACTCCCTACTTTTATGAGTCATTTTAAAATTATAACGATACTTCCTACTTTTATTAGCCATTTTAAAATTATAACGATACTCCCTACTTTTATGAGCTATTTTAAAATTATAACGATACTCCCTACTTTTATTAGCTATTTAAAAATTATAACGATACTTCCTACTTTTATTAGCCATTTTAAAATTATAACGATACTCCCTACTTTTATGAGCTATTTTAAAATTATAACGATACTCCCTACTTTTATTAGCTATTTAAAAATTATAACGATACTTCCTACTTTTATTAGCCATTTTAAAATTATAACGATACTCCCTACATTTATTAGCCATTTTAAAATTATAACGATACTTCCTACTTTTATTAGCCATTTTAAAATTATAACGATACTTCCTACTTTTATTAGCCATTTTAAAATTATAACGATACTTCCTACTTTTATTAGCCATTTTAAAATTATAACGATACTTCCTACTTTTATTAGCCATTTTAAAATTATAACGATACTTCCTACTTTTATTAGCCATTTTAAAATTATAACGATACTCCCTAATTTTATTAGCCATTTTAAAATTATAACGATACTTCCTACTTTTATTAGCCATTTTAAAGTTATAATGATATTCCCTACTTTTATTAGCCATTTTAAAATTATAACGATACTTCCTACTTTTATTAGCCATTTTAAAATTATAACGATACTTCCTACTTTTATTAGCCATTTTAAAATTATAACGATACTCCCTAATTTTATTAGCCATTTTAAAATTATAACGATACTTCCTACTTTTATTAGCCATTTTAAAGTTATAATGATATTCCCTACTTTTATTAGCCATTTTAAAATTATAACGATACTTCCTACTTTTATTAGCCATTTTAAAATTATAACGATACTTCCTACTTTTATTAGCCATTTTAAAATTATAACGATACTTCCTACTTTTATTAGCCATTTTAAAATTATAACGATACTTCCTACTTTTATTAGCCATTTTAAAATTATAACGATACTTCCTACTTTTATTAGCCATTTTAAAATTATAACGATACTTCCTACTTTTATTAGCCATTTTAAAGTTATAACGATACTCCCTACTTTTATTAGCTATTTAAAAATTATAACGATACTTCCTACTTTTATTAGCCATTTTAAAATTATAACGATACTCCCTACATTTATTAGCCATTTTAAAATTATAACGATACTTCCTACTTTTATTAGCCATTTTAAAATTATAACGATACTTCCTACTTTTATTAGCCATTTTAAAATTATAACGATACTTCCTACTTTTATTAGCCATTTTAAAATTATAACGATACTTCCTACTTTTATTAGCCATTTTAAAATTATAACGATACTTCCTACTTTTATTAGCCATTTTAAAATTATAACGATACTCCCTAATTTTATTAGCCATTTTAAAATTATAACGATACTTCCTACTTTTATTAGCCATTTTAAAGTTATAATGATATTCCCTACTTTTATTAGCCATTTTAAAATTATAACGATACTTCCTACTTTTATTAGCCATTTTAAAATTATAACGATACTTCCTACTTTTATTAGCCATTTTAAAATTATAACGATACTCCCTAATTTTATTAGCCATTTTAAAATTATAACGATACTTCCTACTTTTATTAGCCATTTTAAAGTTATAATGATATTCCCTACTTTTATTAGCCATTTTAAAATTATAACGATACTTCCTACTTTTATTAGCCATTTTAAAATTATAACGATACTTCCTACTTTTATTAGCCATTTTAAAATTATAACGATACTTCCTACTTTTATTAGCCATTTTAAAATTATAACGATACTTCCTACTTTTATTAGCCATTTTAAAATTATAACGATACTTCCTACTTTTATTAGCCATTTTAAAATTATAACGATACTCCCTAATTTTATTAGCCATTTTAAAATTATAACGATACTTCCTACTTTTATTAGCCATTTTAAAGTTATAATGATATTCCCTACTTTTATTAGCCATTTTAAAATTATAACGATACTTCCTACTTTTATTAGCCATTTTAAAATTATAACGATACTTCCTACTTTTATTAGCCATTTTAAAATTATAACGATACTTCCTACTTTTATTAGCCATTTTAAAATTATAACGATACTTCCTACTTTTATTAGCCATTTTAAAATTATAACGATACTCCCTAATTTTATTAGCCATTTTAAAATTATAACGATACTTCCTACTTTTATTAGCCATTTTAAAGTTATAATGATATTCCCTAATTTTATTAGCCATTTTAAAATTATAACGATACTTCCTACTTTTATTAGCCATTTTAAAGTTATAATGATATTCCCTACTTTTATTAGCCATTTTAAAATTATAACGATACTTCCTACTTTTATTAGCCATTTTAAAGTTATAATGATATTCCCTACTTTTATTAGCCATTTTAAAATTATAACGATACTTCCTACTTTTATTAGCCATTTTAAAGTTATAATGATATTCCCTACTTTTATTAGCCATTTTAAAATTATAACGATACTTCCTACTTTTATTAGCCATTTTAAAGTTATAATGATATTCCCTAATTTTATTAGCCATTTTAAAATTATAACGATACTTCCTACTTTTATTAGCCATTTTAAAGTTATAACGATATTCCCTAATTTTATTAGCCATTTTAAAATTATAACGATACTTCCTACTTTTATTAGCCATTTTAAAGTTATAACGATACTCCCTAATTTTATTAGCCATTTTAAAATTATAACGATACTTCCTACTTTTATTAGCCATTTTAAAGTTATAATGATATTCCCTACTTTTATTAGCCATTTTAAAATTATAACGATACTTCCTACTTTTATTAGCCATTTTAAAGTTATAATGATATTCCCTAATTTTATTAGCCATTTTAAAATTATAACGATACTTCCTACTTTTATTAGCCATTTTAAAGTTATAACGATACTCCCTAATTTTATTAGCCATTTTAAAATTATAACGATACTTCCTACTTTTATTAGCCATTTTAAAGTTATAATGATATTCCCTACTTTTATTAGCCATTTTAAAATTATAACGATACTTCCTAATTTTATTAGCCATTTTAAAATTATAACGATATTCCCTACTTTTATTAGCCATTTTAAAATTATAACGATACTTCCTACTTTTATTAGCCATTTTAAAGTTATAATGATATTCCCTACTTTTATTAGCCATTTTAAAATTATAACGATACTTCCTACTTTTATTAGCCATTTTAAAATTATAACGATACTTCCTACTTTTATTAGCCATTTTAAAATTATAACGATACTCCCTAATTTTATTAGCCATTTTAAAATTATAAAGATATTCCCTACTTTTATTAGCCATTTTAAAATTATAACGATACTCCCTACTTTTATTAGCCATTTTAAAATTATAAAGATATTCCCTACTTTTATTAGCCATTTTAAAATTATAACGATACTTCCTACTTTTATTAGCCATTTTAAAATTATAACGATACTTCCTACTTTTATTAGCCATTTTAAAATTATAACGATACTCCCTAATTTTATTAGCCATTTTAAAATTATAACGATACTTCCTACTTTTATTAGCCATTTTAAAGTTATAATGATATTCCCTACTTTTATTAGCCATTTTAAAATTATAACGATACTTCCTACTTTTATTAGCCATTTTAAAATTATAACGATACTCCCTAATTTTATTAGCCATTTTAAAGTTATAACGATACTCCCTAATTTTATTAGCCATTTTAAAATTATAAAGATATTCCCTACTTTTATTAGCCATTTTAAAATTATAACGATACTTCCTACTTTTATTAGCCATTTTAAAGTTATAACGATACTTCCTACTTTTATTAGCCATTTTAAAATTATAACGATACTCCCTAATTTTATTAGCCATTTTAAAATTATAACGATACTTCCTACTTTTATTAGCCATTTTAAAGTTATAACGATACTCCCTAATTTTATTAGCCATTTTAAAATTATAACGATACTCCCTAATTTTATTAGCCATTTTAAAGTTATAACGATACTCCCTACTTTTATTAGCCATTTTAAAATTATAAAGATATTCCCTACTTTTATTAGCCATTTTAAAATTATAACGATACTTCCTACTTTTATTAGCCATTTTAAAATTATAACGATACTTCCTACTTTTATTAGCCATTTTAAAATTATAACGATACTCCCTAATTTTATTAGCCATTTTAAAATTATAACGATACTTCCTACTTTTATTAGCCATTTTAAAATTATAACGATACTTCCTACTTTTATTAGCCATTTTAAAATTATAACGATACTCCCTAATTTTATTAGCCATTTTAAAATTATAACGATACTTCCTACTTTTATTAGCCATTTTAAAATTATAACGATACTTCCTACTTTTATTAGCCATTTTAAAATTATAACGATACTCCCTAATTTTATTAGCCATTTTAAAATTATAAAGATATTCCCTACTTTTATTAGCCATTTTAAAGTTATAACGATACTCCCTAATTTTATTAGCCATTTTAAAATTATAACGATACTCCCTAATTTTATTAGCCATTTTAAAGTTATAACGATACTCCCTACTTTTATTAGCCATTTTAAAATTATAAAGATATTCCCTACTTTTATTAGCCATTTTAAAATTATAACGATACTTCCTACTTTTATTAGCCATTTTAAAATTATAACGATACTTCCTACTTTTATTAGCCATTTTAAAATTATAACGATACTCCCTAATTTTATTAGCCATTTTAAAATTATAACGATACTTCCTACTTTTATTAGCCATTTTAAAATTATAACGATACTTCCTACTTTTATTAGCCATTTTAAAATTATAACGATACTCCCTAATTTTATTAGCCATTTTAAAGTTATAACGATACTCCCTACTTTTATTAGCCATTTTAAAATTATAAAGATATTCCCTACTTTTATTAGCCATTTTAAAATTATAACGATACTTCCTACTTTTATTAGCCATTTTAAAATTATAACGATACTTCCTACTTTTATTAGCCATTTTAAAATTATAACGATACTCCCTAATTTTATTAGCCATTTTAAAATTATAACGATACTTCCTACTTTTATTAGCCATTTTAAAATTATAACGATACTTCCTACTTTTATTAGCCATTTTAAAATTATAACGATACTCCCTAATTTTATTAGCCATTTTAAAATTATAACGATACTTCCTACTTTTATTAGCCATTTTAAAATTATAACGATACTTCCTACTTTTATTAGCCATTTTAAAATTATAACGATACTCCCTAATTTTATTAGCCATTTTAAAATTATAACGATACTTCCTACTTTTATTAGCCATTTTAAAATTATAACGATACTTCCTACTTTTATTAGCCATTTTAAAATTATAACGATACTCCCTAATTTTATTAGCCATTTTAAAATTATAAAGATATTCCCTACTTTTATTAGCCATTTTAAAATTATAACGATACTCCCTACTTTTATTAGCCATTTTAAAATTATAAAGATATTCCCTACTTTTATTAGCCATTTTAAAATTATAACGATACTTCCTACTTTTATTAGCCATTTTAAAATTATAACGATACTTCCTACTTTTATTAGCCATTTTAAAATTATAACGATACTCCCTAATTTTATTAGCCATTTTAAAATTATAACGATACTTCCTACTTTTATTAGCCATTTTAAAGTTATAATGATATTCCCTACTTTTATTAGCCATTTTAAAATTATAACGATACTTCCTACTTTTATTAGCCATTTTAAAATTATAACGATACTCCCTAATTTTATTAGCCATTTTAAAGTTATAACGATACTCCCTAATTTTATTAGCCATTTTAAAATTATAAAGATATTCCCTACTTTTATTAGCCATTTTAAAATTATAACGATACTTCCTACTTTTATTAGCCATTTTAAAGTTATAACGATACTTCCTACTTTTATTAGCCATTTTAAAATTATAACGATACTCCCTAATTTTATTAGCCATTTTAAAATTATAACGATACTTCCTACTTTTATTAGCCATTTTAAAGTTATAACGATACTCCCTAATTTTATTAGCCATTTTAAAATTATAACGATACTCCCTAATTTTATTAGCCATTTTAAAGTTATAACGATACTCCCTACTTTTATTAGCCATTTTAAAATTATAAAGATATTCCCTACTTTTATTAGCCATTTTAAAATTATAACGATACTTCCTACTTTTATTAGCCATTTTAAAATTATAACGATACTCCCTACTTTTATTAGCCATTTTAAAATTATAACGATACTTCCTACTTTTATTAGCCATTTTAAAATTATTACGATACTCCCTACTTTTATCAGCCACTTTAAAGTTATAACGATCAAGGTATCGTTATAACTTTCATTAGGTATTTTTACCTGTCAACATTTTCTTGTTTTGTTTGGTTATTTGTTTGTCTGGTCAGGAGTCAATTCAGAAAAGTTAAAAATATGAGACAGAGTCTATTTATAAATCGCAAGTAGGAACCATTTGTCGACGCCATGCCCCTTCCATTCTCTGCGCCCCTTACGATTTTCATGAATAGAGAATGGATGAATGAAATAAACAAGGCATCGTGGATGAGTAGCACGCAGTCTTCCGTGACACATATTGTTCAGCTTGGAATCATCATATTTTGTTTTACAACTGAGGAAAGTCATCATCATCATCATCATCATCATCATCATCATCATCATCATCATCATCATCATCATCATCATCATCATCATCATCATCATCATCATCGGTTTAGCGTTTGTTTTACATGCTGGCAAGTATTGCCTTCTAAATTAACCTATCTCTGACTTGGTCTTTATTTATCTCTCTTTCTCTCAAATACATCCTTATCACTTTTTTCCATATTTTCCTTGGTCTTCTGCTGTCAACTGACCCTGCTATCTCAACTGTTCTACATCTACTAGCCTAAGGACTCTCATCCATTCCATCATCATCATCATCATCATCATCATCATCATCATCATCATCATCATCATCATCATCAGTTTAATGTCTGTTTTATATACTGGCATGTGTTGGACGGCTTTTAGAAATGTCCTACCAAGCTAACCTGTCTCTGGTCAAGTCTTTATTTATCCCTCTTTCTCTCAAGTTCATCCTAATCACTTTCTCCCATTTTTCCCTTGGCTTTCCCCTGTGAACTGAACCTGCTCGCTCAACTGTTCTACATCTACTAACTCAAAAAATCTCATCCATTCTTTCAACATGGTCCACTCTTCTGTACACATCTCCCTATACTGTCCGGATTTAATCTTTCTCTTAGGTCATCAGAACCAAGCCTGTCTTTAAGACTCACATTACACATCCATCGTATCATCCTCATATCATCTCTCTCCATGTAACACATGTCCTCAATCCTCACTGGCCAGCTTTCACTTCCATACATCATTACACTGTATACACATACCTGATAGACTCTTCCTTTGGTCGACCGTGGTGATGCTCTGCTGGTTAGTAATGACAGAAGTTCCTTTAACTTACTCCATCCTCTGCACTCATACTAGCACCAGGTACACTTATAAAGTGAACAATAATACCTGACACCCGTTTAGGTTGAGGGGGGGGGCGTTCATCTAGGCAGAAAATAGTTCTATGATTAATTGGATCATAGCAGGTTAGGGTTAGGGTTCAGGTTAGCAGGTATTGGGATTTTCACTCAATCAGAGTTTTATATTTTTTACTTCTATTCATCTCAAACAAAGCACATTTCCACTGAGACGTAAGAGGCTACAGTGGATTAGGGGTCAGATTTATAGGGGCGTTCTAAGTGGGGAGTTGTGCAGCGAGATGTTTGTTCACATTACATTTAAATTTATGCATTTTGGTAGTCGGGGAAACAGAGAGGGAATTCCAAAATCAAGCAGTTTGAGGAAAGCAGCTATTAGAGTAGACAGCTTTCCAGCATCTGGGGATTTCTAAAATGAAGGGGTGTGATTTGGCTGCTTGTCGGGTTGGTTGAGGGTATTTTACGTTGAGGGAACACAAATGCAGTAAGTTCGTTCGAAGTACTTCTAAAACAAGCATAGGGATGCAATATTAATTCCTCAATGACAACGACCATTGGTCTTGTCTGAGAATTGTTTGTGGTGTGTACAGACGCAAATATGAAAATTAGATGACTATGCTGAGAAAAGAGAGTCACTCTTTCTCTAGATGTTCATAGAGATATTAAGAAATATTAGAGAGTTGTTGAATCAATATAGAATAAGGGAGGGTAAGAGAAGCTATTTATCTTCCTCCCACAGCGGTAAGATGTGACACAAGGTCGGGAGAGTGGGATTCGAAAAGCCAGCGCCCGAGAGGTGAGCACTATGGCCCACAAAAAATGCCTGGGCGGCCCCGTTGGCATTCCCCGGTAGGGGCGCCCCAGGCAGTAAGCAATAAACTTACTCCACCCCAAAGAGAGGAAACAAAGCCTGGGAGGGTGGACCTCCTAGAACTGCACAGGACAAACCCACAGACCGGCGGAATCAAGACCCGAAGGCCAAGACGATACTGGTCTGTAGGGTGTAGTATCCATCGGAACAGATACTACACTTTGATCTTGACCAAAAAGGCCAAGAGAGGGTAAAAGAAATGCATAGCTCGTAGAGAAAGTTGGTTGCCTTGTTCAGTTAATTATAAATTACGGCTAATTACAACAATGAAAACAGATTTATGCTAACGAGTAATACATTTACTGATTTTTCTCTTTTGGTGAAAAGAGCCTGTCTTTGAAAATCCATGGATTAAGGAAAATACATTTTTTTTTCTTCTTTGTTTGAATACATGATGAATTAATAAACATCGTAATTTATTCAATTATTATTTTCATCATTCATTTTCGTATATACATATCCCCGACTACGAATCAGTCGCGATTTGTGATCGGGGTTCGCGCCTACCGACCGTTGAGAATTAGTTCCTAGACTGAAGATTGCGTTAGCATGAAACATCGATGTCTCTAGGTATTTAAAATAATATTTATTTATAAAAATATTATATATATATATATATATATATTATATATATATATATATATATGTATATGTATGTATATGTATATGTTATTGTTTATTATCTATGTACGTATATGTTTCGTCCTTAAACCGGGACTCATCAGCATAGAGATATGACTATTCACTACCGGTCATGCGATTCGAAACCCTGGATTAAAAGTATTTTTCAACTCAAATCCAACGTCGCTAACCGCTAGGCCAATTTTAAATAGCTGATAAACAATGATAATTTGAACACTTATATATATATATATATATATATATATATATATATATATATATATATATATATATATATATATATATATATATATATATATATATGGGAAGCCATGAAATTAAATACTGTCTTGTTTTTAAATTCCCGAAACAGTTTTTCATGGTAAACAACTGATGATCCCTTAAATAATGTTAGAAGCAAACTAATATAATAACTGTAAAAACTAAATTGACTTACATGAGTGATTTTCCACTGAACGACTTGGGACTTAAAAGTTTTTTTTTTATTTAATTTTATTTTTTTATTTTTTTAGTTATTTTTTAATTTTTTATTTTTATTTTTAATGGTTGAGAAACTTCCGAGACTATATATATATATATATTTATTGGTTGTGTAGTCAAACTCAAGGGTTTTAAGCTAAATGGGTATTAAAAACTCCTTGGTTTTTAATATGTAATTTCATTCAGAGCAATTATAAATTGAAATAATTTCCGACAAACACAAAATCTCGTATAAAGCGCCGATGAAGAAACGGCAGTTACTTTTTAATTAAAAATTAATTTGCTCGATATGAGATTTTGTTTTTTTGTCGGACATTTCTTCAATTAATATATATATATATATATATATATATATATATATATATATATATATATATAAGGGTTTTACAGCAAAATCCGACACTTGACAAAAAGAAAACGAAACAGTTAATAAAAACAAAAGTTGTATATGCAGAGACCCGGCAGTTTATTTTACAACAGTTAGAGTTACATACTAAATTATTTTTTAATGAAACCACCACCGGTGCAGACGACCATCTCAAGACAGACGCGAAATGAGTTACATGCTTTGGCGACCATGACATCGTCTGCAATCGTGAATACCTCCATGATGGCAGCCTTCAGAGAATCCACTATGTTGCGGCCATGCTTGTTGTCTTCACCTCAATTATGACCCAGAAGAAATAGCCAAGGAGGTTACAGTCGGATGAGGAGGGCGGCCACAAGTCCGGCGACCAGTGGTGAGAAACATTGTTAAACAGTCATGCCTGGGTCGTCTTGGCCTTGTGTGAAAGAGCAGAGTCCTGCTGGAAGGCGTAGGGGCGTCGGGCGGCGATCTCATCCATCCAGGGCTTGAGCATGTGGTATAATAGGTGAAAAGGTGGCCGGTTACTTTTAATGCGTCCAAAACTAAGTGTCTATCTTTTCGCCACCAACGCTCTGATCTCCACTTGGCCCCAATTGAAATAAATGGCTCTCGTCTTGAGGAAGCCCCCGTCTTGCTTTGACAAGTTTCTGGGACTGACCTTCACTCCAGATCTGAAATGGAAGACTTACATCAAATCCGTTGCCAAGGTCACTGAAAAAATAGTTGGATCATTCTACCGCTCACAAAGGTATCTCACTCCTGACGCAAACCATCTACCTGTTTAAGAGCCAAATACGTCTTAAGATGGAGTACTGCTGTCATATCTGAGGAGGTGCTGTCCGAATTCAGTGTTTGATTTGTCGTGTCAATCATGTAATCCCTGTCACTGTTGTAATAAAGGGATTTTCGTTTCAAACAAAATCACAGCTCCAGTTTAAAACAAGTAACAATGTTTTATTTTTAGAAGTTACAATGATACTTGGTTTCTCTACCGAACGACAGGCTTGCAGTCAGGACAAACATTACTTCCAACCGAAAACAAACAGTCCCTCCGCTTAGCCCCAAAGACCCCATTGTCTATCAGACCAAGCAAAGACCAAAATTGATTCTGCCTGTCTTTCTCCAAATATATATATATATATATATATATATATATATATATATGAGAAAAAAGCACAATGCAAAACCACTCAAGATTTAGAATCCATGTACATGAACTGACTGACTATGTGGGCCTACCATCTAGAGTTGATATAACTTTTGTAGAATCTTAAGTAGCTCGCAATTACAGTATAGAACCTTGCCTTAAAGAGACAATCACTTTTCTAAGTCGAGAAATCAGATTTTGCGTGATCAAACCCCGAGCAAGATATTTTTTCATCACAGGCTTGTTGTCTGCATGCACTAGTGATGGGACGATTCCAATATTTTTCTTAATTCCGATATAATTACCGATTCTATTCTAAATTCCCGATTCCGATACAATTACCGATTCTATTCTAAATTCCCGATTCCGATACAATTACCGATTCTATTCTAAATTCCCGATTCCGATACAATTACCGATTCTATTCTGAATTCCCGATTCTGATATAATTATGGATTCTGTTCTAAATTCCCGATTCCAATACAATAACCAATTCCAATTCTTTTTAAATTTCTAGAGAGAGGGTACATTACACGAGTCTAACTATTTTTTCTCAAATATTTACCTGTAATTGATTGAAATTAGTGAGGCAACTAAAGATTTATTTCTCTTGTAAAACAAAGATGATTTGCAGTAATTTGTTGTTAGTTGACAAACTTTTATTTCAATTTTTTCATAAACAATTCAACATAGTCGACCATGGCCTTTTTAGTAGAAAATTTTTTAAAATAGACTAGTAAGTAACTAAATTGTAAAATAAAATAAAATAAATAAACGGCAAAGAGAAAAAAGAGAGGAATAAAAAACAGAAACCCGTCCCCTTTTTTCTTTCTTTTCTCTTTGAAGATTACTAAGTATACCGCCTTGATGTTCAATTTAACGAAACAACTTGTGGAGGTGATGTGGTGTTCACATTAAGGACACATCTAACTCCAACGTAGGTGTCATACCTTCTAAGAAAATATTGAAATGTATGTCTGACAAAATGAAATTGAAGTGAACTGGGTTAATGAAATGTAATTGTAAGTTCGTAACTAAGTGAAATTATGCTAAATACAAGTAAAATGAAAACCACTTACTCCCATGTGTCAATTCTGAAATGTTTAAGTTGTGAATTTTACATGTGTAGACAAAGCGTCTTCTTAACAAATTTTATGCTGAAAATTACCAACGCACATTACACAGGTGCGCACATTGCATGTTTTTTTTTATTGTACACTTGATTCAGCAACAACTTTAAAAATTAGAAAAAACTGTTTGAAAAACAGATCTGTTTAATTTTTAGAGGGGTCACGGGATGGGTCCAGTTCACTGTTTTAGTTTAACGTAAATTGACTACTTACAGGAGAAAATGACACTTCATACCACCTGGGGTCAATTTATATCAAACTTATATAACGAACTGAACTGTCTGACTCATCTAAGTATTAAATAGATAGGTTTTTAAAATTTTATTATAATCTTAACAGTTGTTGTGTCCGGAAAATTCGGAAATTTGGACAAGGTAAGATAATACCAAATTCGGTAACTGTGAATTAGAGGATCGAAATTGAAACATACAAGTGATTTGCAGTGAAACTGTAAATATAATTCTAATTTTATTCTGATTTTATGTTATAAATTAATACAGATGTATGGGTAAAAATACTAAAAATACAGGTAAAAATACTAAAAATACTAAAAATACAGGTAAAAATACTAAAAATACAGGTAAAAATACAGGTAAAAATATAGGTAAAAATACTAAAAATACAGGTAAAAATACAGGTAAAAATACTAAAAATACAGGTAAAAATACAGGTAAAAATACTAAAAATACAGGTAAAAATACAGGTAAAAATACTAAAAATACAGGTAAAAATACTAAAAATACAGGTAAAAATACTAAAAATACAGGTAAAAATCACTCGCTGGGAAGCTGTACTAATACTTTCTATGAAATTCTGAATAAAGTGGTTAAAGTATCCATTCTCTCTAGAAATACGCTGTTTGTTTTAAGGTAAAATTCACCATAGATACTCGAACTGTGACATTTCTAAAGATAAACCATTCTATTAAATCTTTTTTTTTTGCTGACGTCACAGTGGTTGGTGCTAAACAGATAAAAAAAAAAGATGCTTCGAGGGACACGGTTAAACGTTACATATGGAAATATGACGTTAGTCATTTGTGTCTGAAATTATTTCATCCTTCATCTATTAATCGTTTGGTATTTAAAAAAGGATACTGATGGTTTGTGTCCTGTTGTTTTCAAGATGGAAGTTTGTTTCTGATTCGAAAGTAAAACTATAAAACTCATTTAGACTAAAATTCAAGATAGATGCCCAAATCTGTCTAGGAAAATCTTAAATTAAAAAACAAATGCTTTTTTCCCTAACATTTGAAATATTGTTTTTACACATTAACAAGACATAAAATGCTTTATTTGTTTTAATACAAAATTGTATTTATTTTCGAACGTATATAAAATTGAACTTTTATGTCTAGCCATCCATACTTGTTTTGATACTACATTTCATCTTTTCTGTCCTCTGTCAGTGAAGGAGAAATTTACATTTTTGTCCCAATCCAGAGTGGCCCTTTCGGGTAGCTATATTTTCTGGGTCTAACTCTGCCATCATGAAAAGGTAAGTAAATAGGGACTAGAAATTCCATTGAAACTTGTTTCTTTTTGTATAAAAAGAATGTTCAAAGTTTATTTTTTGTGCCCAAAACGTTCTTTGTGTGTAATAAAAGAGTTCAAATATGTTTTATATCTTTTGACATTTCGTTTTCCAACCAATTCACAGACATGGAAACTCAAAATCAAACAAGAAGAACTAACGCCAAAGTGTGGACTTTTCTCATATAGATCTGAAAATCCTTAAAGTCATTTATACCTAATTGAATTTTTTTCACACCTTTTGCCCACCTCAGGACAAAAGCCCATCAGACAAAAGCCCACCATATAATAAAAAAATGGACAAAAGCCCAACAGCATAAAATAAATGAATTAAATATTTTTTAAACATTTTTTTCATATTTAACTTATTTATAATTAAATTATCAATTATGTTAGTCAGTTTTTTAAATTTTTTTATAAAAATGTTTTATTTACTTTTAAACATTTTTAGGAACCTTGTAAATGCAACTGCATTTTTTTAAAGGTTGCCTAAGGAATTTATAAAAAGTTTAATTTTTTTCACGAGTAAAATAAATTTACATTGTATTTTGATATGATGATGTTAACGGTGCACGGTAAAAATGGCACAGGTATAAATATCACCCGAAAAATGGCACACGTGATAAATAGGAAAGAAGTTCGACACAAAGATTCCCAAGTTCAACAAGATGCAGCAGAAAAGGGTCGGAGGTTACATCGGCCAAAACGTTGTAAGAATAACATCCAAGAAGAGAACAGTAGTTTGGATAATCCAAATAATAATACTACTACTAATTTTCGGACAGGTTATTAGATTTCTGATTTTTGGGGTGGTGGTGGTGGTGGTGGGAGGTCTAGGCTCCCTCCCCTAGAGTTATAATTAGGGCTAAGACCCCCCCCCCACATATTTTAAAATAAATATTAAAACAGCAGAGTAAATACTTATTTTAAAATAAATATTTTTGACTAAATATTTACTCTGTTGTTTTTAAACAAATAATATCGATTTGTTTAAGTTATTGGGGGCTAGGTTCTCTCCCCTATAGTTTTAAATAAGGTGTAAGACTCCCCACTTAATATTTAACCCCAAATGTTAAAGTTTCTTCCTTGCTGTATTCAATCTTAGATGTAACCATGTTTTTCTTCTTTTTGTTTGGGGGGTGATTCAGTGGCCACCCAGACTTAAGGTTAGTGTTAGTGGTAGAATTAAAGGAAGGCGGTTAGGTGGGGCTTTTGCCACCTTGACTTAGGGTAAGTG
>OY744519.1:7273430-7285930 GCA_963556195.1 Sepiola atlantica
GAAACAATTAACAGGCACAGAGAATATATAGACAGACCGCGTGTCATAAATTCTCAGTCCGTCTGGGTTGAAATAAGATTACACGCACATACATATATGTATACATACAAATCCATACGCACATACACACACATATATACACATACACACCCATACATATACATATCTATACACACATACATATACACACATATATACATATATATATATATATATATATATACATACATATACATACATGAATACACCCATATATATCTCTGAATCTATTTGAAATATTGACCAAATGCATACGCATGTAGTTGTTCACACATGTAAACATACATACACATACATACACACACACATATATACATATACGCACATATACACACATATACGTACGCACACATACATATATATCCACACACCTACACACAATATTTACATAACACTCTATATTCTTACTGATGTAATATGAGTTCTAAAAATTAGTCTTACCTTATTTATATTTTAGATTAATTTGATAATCTATTATTATAAATATCATGCGGGGGGGGGGGGTTATCGTACCTAATGTTATTCAATTTGGTATCTTCACCGTTGTAATTCTAGAGGCCCATCGGATTACTAATTCAAGTCTAATAATGTCTATTGGTAATATTTGACATTTATACTTATATTAATTCAAAAACTAGTGTATTACCTGCAGAAAAAATTTTCATACCACTATCTTATTTTAAGTAAATAATAAATATCCGCGTATCCACAAATACTATATATCACCAAGTCAGTAAATCTGTGTCTATCACAGATATTATTATAAATATTATGGGGGGGGGGGGTTTACCGTAAGTAATGTTATTCAATTTGGTATCTTCACCGTTATAAGTCTAGAGGTCCATCGGATTACCAATTCAAGTCTAATAATGTCTAGTGGTAATATTTGGCATTTATACTTATATTAATTCAATAACCGCAGAATTTTTTTAAAAACACTATCTTATTTTAAGTAAATAATCTGAATAAATAAATATTTCAAAATACCATTATATACGCATACACACAAATACTATATATCACCAAGTCGGCAATTCTGTGTCTATAGCAGATATTATTATAACTATTATGTTGGTGGTGGTGGTGGGGGGGGGTTACCTTAAATAATGTTATTTAATTTGGTATCTTCACCGTTATAAGTCTAGAGGTCCATCGGATTACTAGTCGTTGATTATTTTAAATTTATATTTATGTCTGCACTTAGCCATAAGTTCATCTCGTTTATTCAAGAGGTTATTTCGATCATATTTTAGGATTCTTATTTTTTCTTCTAGACATAAGTTGCATCTTTGTCTAAATCCATCTGGAATATTCGAAAAACATAAGATTGACCACGAAATCACCGGGGACCTGTTCTCATTTTTCAGATGCCACCATTGTTTAGCTAACTCCGTTTTGCTCTTGAGTTCTGGGTTATTGAAAGAGTGTTTGTGGTCATAAAAACGTTGTTTCCAGTTTCCCGCGGAGATGCCGATGTAAACCTTTTTATCCCTGTTGTTATCTTCCGGATGAATAGTGGCCTTATAAACCACACACTCAACTTTACAGTTACCGTCCAGTGGGCAGTTATTTTTCACTTGACAATTACATTTATTTACTGTGACCTTATTCTTACTAGGATTGTTAAGTAATTTACGATTATGGGTGCTGATAATTCTGTCCATGTTCTTGGTGCAAGAGTAGCTGATTTTAATGGTTTTTCTATTAAATATCTTCCTAAGTGGATTATTTATGCTAAAATGTTTATCTACCAGGTTCAAGAATACTCTCCCGATGTTGATGTTAGATAGTTGGCAGTAGGGAGGATTGAACCATATTATTTTTCGGCCTCTATTCCTGGATTTATTTTTATTTTCTTTCTTGGTATATTTGAGTTTTTCATTATATCCGCTTTTCTCTAGCGCTCCATTGTATAAATGCTTATTTGCTTCAAAAATGTCTCTGTTAGCCGAAAGCTTATTTATTCTAGTATTAATTGTTTTAGGTATTTGTTTAATTATGCAGTTCGGGTGGTTAGATCTAGTGTTGATATAAGATGGTGTGTGATTATCTTTATTGAAGGGTTTGTATGTCCCCTTTCCTAAGTCTAAGGTAATATCTAGATAGTTTACTTCTTTACAATTTGGGGTTATATCTATTTTAAATCCAAGGTATTTGAATGCTCTTATTAATTTTTTATGTATTTTGGATACCAGGGGGCCGTCACTATTGGGGATAACAATTAGTCCATCATCCCTATATAACCCCACTAAATTAGGCTCTACAATTCTGCTAATAGTGTACATTATAAAAATGCCCACCAGATCGGCAATCTGGGCTGAGTCAAAAGCACCCATCGGGACATCAAATTTGTTGTTGTTCAATTTAATCCATGTTTCTCGATTGTTTATAAGGATGGATTTGCGACAGGCCATAATTAATCTTACCTGCTCATCGGATATATCCACGAAATTCCCAGCATAGTTAATGCTGTTCGTAAGTAATTCCTTGGAAATCGAGGGGTAAAAATCCATAATATCGAATTGTATAAAGCAGGCATTCCTCTTATTTTCAATTGATTTAAACCATTCGATAGTATCCGCCGAGTCCCTCCAAAGATTAAATTTGGTAGCTTCTAGAGTTACATTAATAATATTTCGTAGAATCTCCCTAGATACATGGCCGAGTTCCGATTTCGTAGAGTTGATTATTCTCGCTTGTTTCTTAATGTGGAAATTTTTCTTATGGTCCTTGATGAGTATGTATGCGTTTCTCTTATCAATTTTTCCCACTCTATCCTCGATATTCAGTTTGGATGCAAATTCCTTGGTATCCTCATTGATTATTTTTTCAGTGTCGTGGGTATCCTTTCTGTAATTATTACAGATTTTTTCCAGAATAGTTTTCCTATATTCGGATGGGCACATCTTGTAAATATTCGCTGACTTATCAGCCTTCACCCAAACTTTGTTCGACTTCTTTATCTCTGCGATGTCATTCTTCAGAGTGGACTGAAATTTGTTTGAATACCTTCGGAACTTAATTCTTTTGACTAGGTCAAACAAATCATTCTCGAACGGCCTTAACGCCTCAATGGGTTTGCAGGTATTCTGTGATCTGAAGTTAAAGGTTTCTTTGTGATCAGATTCCTCGTCCTTCAAATAAAAATACGCTTTCCATCTCAGTCTGTTGGTAAAGTCCGTTATTCTGTCCATAAGATCCAAAGTGAAGCTATGCAAGCTGGGATAAGGTATATTTTTCAGCGAATACAATGGTGTGAATTTTTCCATCCTCAGTTCAAAATTGAAGTAATTCCGATACTAGAAATCCTGAGAGAGCTCAACACGGAGTGGAGCCAATTATTTGTGTTATAGTGGAATAATTCCAGGAGGAAATCCGGGTATGAGAGCTCAATGTAGTAAAATCCGATGGACCTCTAGACTTATAACGGTGAAGATACCAAATTGAATAACATTACTTACGGTAAACCCCCCCCCCCCCATAATATTTATAATAATATCTGTGATAGACACAGATTTACTGACTTGGTGATATATAGTATTTGTGGATACGCGGATATTTATTATTTACTTAAAATAAGATAGTGGTATGAAAATTTTTTCTGCAGGTAATACACTAGTTTTTGAATTAATATAAGTATAAATGTCAAATATTACCAATAGACATTATTAGACTTGAATTAGTAATCCGATGGGCCTCTAGAATTACAACGGTGAAGATACCAAATTGAATAACATTAGGTACGATAACCCCCCCCCCGCATGATATTTATAATAATAGATTATCAAATTAATCTAAAATATAAATAAGGTAAGACTAATTTTTAGAACTCATATTACATCAGTAAGAATATAGAGTGTTATGTAAATATTGTGTGTAGGTGTGTGGATATATATGTATGTGTGCGTACGTATATGTGTGTATATGTGCGTATATGTATATATGTGTGTGTGTATGTATGTGTATGTATGTTTACATGTGTGAACAACTACATGCGTATGCATTTGGTCAATATTTCAAATAGATTCAGAGATATATATGGGTGTATTCATGTATGTATATGTATGTATATATATATATATATATATATATGTATATATGTGTGTATATGTATGTGTGTATAGATATGTATATGTATGGGTGTGTATGTGTATATATGTGTGTGTATGTGCGTATGGATTTGTATGTATACATATATGTATGTGCGTGTAATCTTATTTCAACCCAGACGGACTGAGAATTTATGACACGCGGTCTGTCTATATATTCTCTGTGCCTGTTAATTGTTTCTTTCTTTCTTTTCTCTAACCGAATTTGAGAACACGAGTTTCGCCGGACGCATTCTGGCTGGAGATGAATAAAAGTTGCGTATGTGATTATGCTTAGTTATGATAATGTGCGAGTGAGATTATGTATGTGAGTGCGCATATGATGTGTGCGTATTTAGTTTTGTGTATGCGCGTGAGTAAAATTGCCTATATGGTTGATATCGCCAAGTCGTATGTGTCATAATTTTGACATGGCAGTTTTTAGTTGATTAACTTAAAGATCCCTCCCCTTCGCCCGCCATAGTTAAATATAAGTTTTAAATTTTCCCCCTCTCTATAAAAGATGTATCAAATTGGTTGCTACTACTACCATCTATGATTGTATTGGAACTGTGGTAGGGAAATTCAATTTTCTATCAGTCTCAAAAATGTAATTGTCTGAGTGATGCTTGAAAAAACCGAACGGTTGAAATAAATTATTGCATCGACAATTATGTGATTTCGTGTTATTATATTTTATATATATATATATATATATATATATATATATATATATATATATATATATATATATATATATATATATATATATATATATATATAATTTTAATGTCATGTAAACCTTAGTTAATGAAGAGAACAAATTTCCATAAATTCATCGAAAAGCAGTTTTTATTGGTATACAATTGTTTCTGCCCCCTTCAAACACGTAGATATTCTTGATATACAAAATATGCAAAATTATACAAAAATATCGACAAGCCCGTCTAAAAAATTGTTGATATTTTTGTATAATTTTACATACTTTGTATGTCAAGAATATGTATGTGTCTGAGAAGGGCAGAAACAATTGTATGGCAATAAAAATATTTTTTGACCAAATTATGGAAATTTGTTCTCTTCAGTAACTAAGGTTTACATAACATTAAAATGAATTAAGAGCTCTAGAATATATATAGTATTTTACTAGGGAGCTATAACATGAACATTTGTTGTTTATAAAAAAATATTATATATATATATATATATATATATATATATATATATATAATTATTAAAACTATCAGTTCCTTTTACTTTGCAGTCTCCTTAAGAGATTCAGCTCGATGATTGTCAATTAGTGATAACAGAGCAAATATAAGTCAGTTCATATTATATTCTAATAACCATGGTTTTATTTTATTATACAGTGTATAGTGTAGGTTTTTTCAAGACACTTTAATCCAAGAACTTTTTACTCTTTGTGAATTTTTCTGATGATTTTGTAGTGTTGCAGAGACGATATTGACATAAAAATGGTGTTTGGCACACGACAAATGAAACGGACCGTAAAAATATATCTCACAGAAATGTTATGTTTTTTTGAAATGTGAAAAAATAAAAATAATAAAATAAAATCATGGTTATTGGAATATAATATGAACAAGCCCGGATGTTGGTCCTACTGCTTTCAGTAGTGGCTACTACTTTTTCTCATCAACCCATCATGTCAACCCAATATGTTCACGTACTTGCATGACATTTTTCTTAATATTATCATCTTGAAGAAGTCTTACAAATAAAGACGAAACGATGATGAACACATAAAAAAAACATCCTTTTTGTTTTTTCCTTTTTCATTCCCCATATATATATATATATATATATATATATATATATATATATATATATATATATATATATATATATATATGTTACACCGGCCGTTCTTACACAGGAGAAACTACACCGGTTGTCACTATAAATAGTGCGAGTCACCAGAGGACAAAGCACAGTCTTGTAACTCTCTAGCCAAGAGCTAGTCACTTTCTTACTTTGTTAATACACTTGTTAAACCAACCCTCGACTTAACTTCCTTTATTTATTATTTACTGTGGAACAACTTCACAACAATATATATGAAATTTAATTACCAACAGACA
Organism: Sepiola atlantica; assembly: GCA_963556195.1. Taxonomy (NCBI): domain Eukaryota; kingdom Metazoa; phylum Mollusca; class Cephalopoda; order Sepiida; family Sepiolidae; genus Sepiola; species Sepiola atlantica. The sequence goes on from OY744519.1 coordinate 7,279,660, forward strand.
TGTCTTTCAGTGTGGCCAGACGTAGCGATATTCAAAAGTTGCACCCCAGTGGTTGGCGTCCGGTGCTCTACCCACTGAGCTATCAAATCTGCTATTTATAGTAGGAGAAATTATATCGTATTTAAATTAAACTATTCACTTATTTACATTTGCACGATACTGATAACCGAAAGTACTTTTTATGGAAGAGTATTGTTTTTACGCTATAAGAGGAGGGGGGGTGAATAAAAAGAAAGATTTTACACGCACTTTTTGACTCTTCTATTTTGGTGTCCATGGCTCCTCTAGGCGACGCCGAGTAGCCGTGCTAGTCCACATAAATGGAGTAAATAGTCCAGTAAATGGAGAAATTAATGGCTACCGCTCATAAAGGAATTTGCATGGTTGCACCTCAATAATTAAGATATGAGGACACATCACGAAAAGATAGATAGATAGATAGATAGATAGATAGATAGAGAGATAGATAGATAGATAGATAGATAGATAGATAGATAGATAGATAGATAGATAGACAGACAGATAGATAGATAAATAGATAGATAGATAGATAGATAGAAAAAAGAAACATAGATAGATAGATAGATAGATAGACAGACAGATAGATAGATAGATAGATAGATAGATAGATAGATAGAAAAAGAAACATAGATAGATAGATAGATAGATAGATAGATAGATAGATAGATAGAAAAAGAAACATAGATAGATAGATAGATAGATAGATAGATAGATAAATAGATAGATAAATAGATAGATAAATAGATAGATAGATAGAAAAAAGAAACATAGATAGATAGATAGATAGATAGATAGACAGACAGATAGATAGATAAATAGATAGATAAATAGATAGATAGAAAAAAGAAACATAGATAGATAGATAGATAGATAGATAGATAGATATAATGTGTTTGTATTTGTGTGCATTGTTTCTACACGCTAGATTGAGTTCCATTAATAAATCGAGTTTGTGAATTTGCGTACAATTTCCCATGTACATGTATAGCCATTCTAGTCTTATTTATAGCACCAGAGCACAGACAGAGCTCCTTATATGGAAATAAATGGATGGGACAGGGGGGAGGGCGGCGGTAAACGGGGCAACCCGTTTTGCACGTGAGCCGTCTATTCTGTACTGACATACATTTCAGCTCAAAATAGATCGTCACGTGTGTCGTGTCTGTCGGCTTGCTTTTGCGCTTTCTTTCCTCTTTTCTCCCCCCCCCCCCTCCCATTAAGAAAAGTCCGAGGAGATAAACGCAGTTTGTGGATAACCTGTTGCACAGGCCGCTTGGAATGTAGGAAGGAGATTCCCATGGATTTGGGTGAGGGTGTAATTATTTGTTTATTTTTTTTACGCCTCTTTGGGAATCTCTCTAATATACAAGCACCAACTTGAAGTCAAATCAGAACCTACAGAACCACTGACTAATCGAAGATGTGATATAGTACTGAATAGAATCAAGATCGGACACACACACACACACACACACACACACAAACATTACACATTTGCACCACTCAAAAGGAGAAGCCCCCCCCCCCCTCCACCTCGAAATGTCCAACATGTAAAGCTCCCCTTTACAGTCAAACACATTCTTATAAAACGTGACAAATTCAAACAAATATACCCCAAATACTATCAGGCAGGTAACCCAAAGGAAATTTTTAAGGGACACCTGGACAGAAGAAATAATAAATTTCCTAAAACATGTTAATCTCTTCGAAAAATTTAACAAATAAAACAAAAAGCTATAAAAACCCTAAAAAAAACAAAAACGATTTAAACTTTTTCTTGGCATTAAATGATCCACAGAGGTTGAATTGCCGTTAAACAACACAAACTCACTCATTCAGTTTAAGCATAGTTTTAATTCAACCCTTAACATCCACGGGTTTTTAACCCACCTAATAAACTGGTATTGTCCTGGCCTTTGGGTCTGGATTTACGCCGGTCTATTGGAGGGTGTCTGGTCCTGTGCAGTTCTCAGAGGTGCACCCTCCCAGGCTTTGCCTCCCCTCTTTGGGGAGGAGTAAGTTTATTGCTTACTGTCTGAGGCGCCCCTACCGGGGAATGCCGACGGGGCTGCTCAGGCAATTTTTAAATGGCCAGATTGCTCACCTCTCGAGCGCTGGCTTATCTAATCCCACTTTCCCGACCTTGTGTCACATCTTACCTTGTGGGAGGTAGATAAATAACAATTGTTAACCCTTAACAGAAATCACATTGCACATAACATTTACACTTTTATAAAATATAACTATACATACCAAATGTTGTTAAATATTAAATCCGAGAGTTCCCAAAAATGCCCTCTGAATTCCTTTCATTACCTTTATTTCCGAATTCATCTAATTCCATCTTAAAATGTTCTATGCTATTCGATCATAATTGTAGAGTGGTTGGTGTGTGTTGAACGTCAAGATGGGAGATAGCCATTTTGCAGAGTCGGCTATGTCTGCATGTATCTGACTTGAATCGAATAAGAAAAAGGTCACCAGAGTTTGAAATAAAATCACCAACGTCTTCTCTACAATAATACAAATCAATGTTTATTTAACAGGAACACAGGAACATAAGAAAGGCGGATTGGCAGGCACGTATTAGAGTAGTAATGTCTTTTAATTGCCCCGGTCTTTTAATTTGCCTCTCGCCAAAGTTACGATAAGAGGCGAGTCACGTCTGCTCCTGTTTGCATCTCGACCTGAACTGTTTACACTTGGCGCAAATCAAGCTTTCAACAGAAAGCAGGAAAGGTTGCAAGTGCGCATGTGCAGCAGATGCGCTAATTGCCTGTGTATCACTACGCAAGCTTGGATGTGCCTGTTTTTGCCAACCGAATCACAACTTTAAAAAAACAAACTTTTATTCACCGCAAACAAGACACATTGCCATTGAGATGTAAGGGGCTACTGTGAATTAGGGACCAGATTTATAGAGGATGTCCTAAGTGAGGAGCTGTGCAGTGAGATGTTTGTTTACATTACATTTAAATTTCTGCATGTCAGTACACTCAGGGGAAAAAGGAGTAGGAAGGGAATTCCAAAAGCTAGCAGTTCGAGGAAAGAAGCTATTAGAGTAGAAAGCCTCCCAGCATATGGGAACCTCAACAATGAATGGATAGGATTTAGCTGATTGTCAGGTTGGTCGGGTGTATTTACATCGAGAGGGCACCAGAGCAGCAAATTCATTGGAGCACATTCCATTGACGTACTTGTAAAACAAGCATAGGGATGTGACATTGTGTTCGATGGGACAGGGGCTGGAGTTTGGTAGACAGTGTGGGACCTATTAGATTAGAGATTCTATTTTGGACCCTGTCTAAGAGGGAGAGACTTATTGCTATGCAAGGGATTGCGTGTACATACAAGAGAAAATAGATCTTTCATCATGTAACTGCTACATGATGGAACAAACATTGCACAGAACATTTACATTATATCAATATATACACACCAAATTCTGTTAAAGATTTCATCCGATAGTCCCCAAAAATGCCCTCTTAATTGGCCTATCTATGTTGATGAGGACTTCGACTGAAGTAAAATGAAACAAAAAGATATATAAATAATTGTTGTGTTTTAATTTTTGGAACTGATATAAATAAGGTTCTAATTTTGTTTATCTCAACTTATATACACACACACACACACACACACACACACACACACACACACACACACACACACACACACACACACACACACACACACACACACACACAGAGGTTCGTGGAAATTCCACAATTGTTTTTTTTTTCTTTATCAAAGAACTAGGAAACTCATGATCATGCACAACTCATTTCAGCCGAAGGATAACACTGACCAACACTACGTAAAAAAAGAGGACTGGTAAGTATAGCAGACCGTGTGGGTGATGCCATAAAAGAACTAGAAAAATACATAACTCAAAATACAGAAAGGCTGATTACTGCTGCAAAAACCACTGCCAAAATAAACAAAACAAAGAGCAGCGAAACTGGAAACAAAAAGACGAGAAAAAAGATAAGAGAAGCAGCTACATGGACGATTCATAAGACTTGCCAGAGAAGAGACGCACGTAAACACATGTAAAACTAAAGTAAATTTAGACTCTGTGGGCTAAGAGACAAAATGCAAATCACATAATAAGTGAATGCAGCAAAGTAGCCCAAAAGGAATACAAAAAAGTAGACACAATGCTGTGGGGGAGGGCAATTGACTGGGAACTATGCAAAAATGCCTCGACTTTAAACATGGAGACATATGGAACAGACACAAACTGGAGAGAGTGTTCACTATCATATTCGGCTTAACGTCTGTTTTACATGCTGACATGTGCTGGACAGCTTTTAGTATATGACTTCCAAACTAACGTTATCTCTGGCCAGGTCTTTATTTATCCCTTTTTCTCTCAAATCTATCCTTATCATTTCCTCCTATGTTTTCCTTGGCCTTCTCTTGCCATCTGACCCTGCTACTTCAGCTGTTCTAACCCTAACCCTAACCCTAACCTGCTACTTCAGCTGTTCTAAATCTACTAACTGAAGCACTCTCACCTATTCTTCCAATGTGACCAAACCAACAGAGTTTTCTGTTTAGCACACTACGCTGTCCGGATTTAATCCTCATTTTTTTTTGCTGGGGTGGGGGTGGGGGTGGGGCGGGGGTCTAGCAGAGGAGTCCTCATCTACTTTTAAACGTAAATATAATTTTCTTTTTAATTCGGCAAACTTTTAATATTTTCCCTTTATGTATTCTATCCAAGATTTTGATAAACTTATTGTGAGATTTACATTTATATTTTTCACTTGTGCCATTTTCCCCCCTATTTATCCATTCGTGGCATTTTTATTTGTGCTATTTTTACCGGACCATTTTTTCCGGTACCATTTTTACCTAAATTCGTTATTATGATCCATTAATTTTAGCGTTACTCGAAGTTTATAAACGATAAATATTTACCATTTCATCACCAGTGCAAGCAATAGAAAATTAAGTATTAAACAAACAAAAAAACAAATTAAAAGAATCATTTTTGTAATAGGAAATCAGGTTCAAACTTTTCCGATTCTTGTACCCCAAAAAGTTCTGATTTTTTTTCCGATTTCCGATTCCCGATTCCGATTAATTGTCCCAACACTAGTTTTAGCTAAAAAGAAAAATGTGTGTTTGTGCAAATTGTGTAATGTGAGTCTTAAAGACAGGTTTAGATCTGAAGACCTCAGAGGACGGTTAAATCTGGACAGTATGGAGAGATGTGTGCAGAGCAGGAGACTTTGATGGTTTGGCCACGTTGAAAGAATGGATGATAGTGACTAGATCAGTAGCAGGTCTAGTTCACAGGGGAAGGCTAAGGATAACGTGGGAGGAAGTGATAAAAATGGACTTAAGAGAAAGAAAGAAAGACCTGGGCGGAGATAGGATAGCTTGGAAGTAAATTTCTTAAAGCAGTCCAATGCATGGCAGCATGTAAAACGGACATTAAACAGATGATGATGATGATGATGATGATGATGATGACGAAGATGATATTTAAATATGTATGCGTAATTCATTATGGCAAAATATGTTCAAGCGGCATCATATCAAGCATCAGCAGCAGCTAAATTGCAGTATTAGTATTGTTTTTAAACAAGACGGTAACTGTTTTTTCCAAGTGACTTTAATTATAAAAATTGTAGGTCAGTTGAGAAGCAATAAAAATAAGTATGTCGTCATGAGCACACTACTACTACTACTCCTCCTCTTTCTTCCTCCCCCTCCTCCTTCTCCTCCTACTACTACTACTTCTACTGCTCCCCTTTCTCCCTCTTCCTCCTCCTACTACTACTTCTACTGCTCCACTTTCTTCCTCTTCCTCCTACTGCTACTACTACTACTACTACTACTACTGTTATATACTGACTGCATCTCTTAATGCATGCCTGTATAACTCATTATACACGCTTGCAATTGTGACCCATGGGTCATCTCATTTTCGTTTTCAATTAATTCACAGAAACACACAGGACTCGTTTCTGATGGAGGATTTATTTGCATGAGTAAACATTAATAAGACAGTTACTGAAATCAGGACGAGAGACATATATAAAGTTATTCACTGGATTAAGAGAGAGAGAGAGAGAGAGAGAGAGAGAGAGAGATATAGAGAGAGAGAGAGAGAGAGAGAGAGAGAGGGGGGGGGGCATTGGCCGACCTTCTGCTTAGGTTAGCATATTGTTTGCTTGTCCCTTTGGGATTTTGGGACGAGCACTGATTTCTGCATCTACTCAAATGATGCTGTATC